>JAOUQU010432039.1:0-10126 GCA_028566735.1 Ammoglanis amapaensis | reverse complement strand
AAGTTCCCACCACTTACTGGTGGTTGTCGTCAGGAAGGGCATCCGGACGGAAAACTCTGTTCCAAACATTAACGTCCCACCCCAGGAACTGGGAAAACGGACGATAAACGAATAGATAGAGAGTCGTAAACACAATGGGATAGTTGTAGCCTAGTGGACTGGTAATCAAAATGTCATTGGTCTCACTAATGCCAAGTTACCACTGTTGGGCTCTTATCTGTCTATCGCTTAGACAGATACAACAGTACTGTGGGTCACTTTGGATGAAAAGTGTCTGTTAAAATGCTGAAATCGATAAGCATACTAAGAATGATAAGCACACGTGGTAATGGGTTGTTTTTACTTTCTTTTGCTCTCTAGTATGCTGGGATTCAGCCTGTTGATGATATCAATAATGAGGTAAGAAGCCTGTTGATTCAGATATTAGACATAATTTACAGACATGAGATCTACATTTTCTCATCCTGTGTGTTAATCTTCACTTTTACGCAGGTCGTTGAGGTGACTCGTGTGACACGGCACAAAAACACAAGGGCTATGCGCTGGGAAGCTGGTGTATATGCTAACCAAAAGGACGACTGAACATGCAGTGAAACTGAGCTACACTTATACTGATCCCAACAATTGTTAGACTTGATTATCTGGACAGGATGGATTCAAGTGCCATGACGTCATTTAAGACTCCACCCTATGGTTACGCTATGCTACCGGAGTCATTATAAGGACTATCATAGGAAACAAGAATTAGAGGAATAGCACTTATTGGAATAGCACATTATGATTCATAAGGAATGAGAGGTGGATTCTATTATTTTGGTATTGAAAAGAGGTGTGGAGTGAAACTGGGAGAAATTGGCTGCCTACAGTGACGTGTATTTCTTTTGACATCAGGCATTTTAAAATGTGAATAGAAATAGTATTTTTTATATATATAATTGCTGGTTTCACAAATTTTGCCAAGTGATTTACTGCTAATTTACTAGGCATATAAGTTAAATAATGCACTGGTAGACTGAAACGTCTATATACATGTATATACAAATACAAAGACAAAAAGGAAATGATTTAAACTTTAACTTAAAGTTACTTCATATACAAATGGTAAATGATCATCATTATTTAAACAATAAGAAAGCTGTAAGAAATATTATAGTTTAGAAATATATTGTAAGTAATGTGGTGATTTTAAACAGCCAATTAGAGTACCTCTCAAAGTTGATAGATAAGTCTATAGCGCTCTTATTGTTGAGACTAGCACTAAGAGTACACTTTACAGTGCACTTTTAGTGCTGATCCTAAGCCTAGATAAAAGTAAATGGGTCCAATAAAAGTAAGGCCCAATTTGTTTTATATTAACAATTGGGAAAACATCATTTTCAAAAAGTTTTTTACAGGAATTTTATATAAAGTACAAGAAATTTTAAGATTTGTTACTAATATTATTAAACATTCATTCATTGTTTTGGTTTATTCATTGTTTCTTTTCTTATTATCAAGCAGTGTTGCACTTGTGTATTAGATCAATGATTAAAAGATATTTTTATAGTGCTCAGCAAAATGCACTAAAGAAAATGCACTTTATACTGAATAGTAGATGTAAGTACCAACGTAAACTTTAAGCAATATTTAGCAATATTGTAACAGAATAAACGATACGACAGACACTGAAGGAAATGGCTTCCAAAGTTATGAAGAAAACATTTTGTACACACAATGTGAATGTTGATTTATTCCATGTGTGGATGTTAAGAGTTGATTCCAAAGCTGTTACCCCTGCCTGAAAATTGGCAACCTGATGGATCCTAAAAATTTAAATAACAGGGTGGTCCACCAATATATATTATTATGGCCTTGGTTTATCTTTTTCTCTTTTGCTTATCAACCATGTCCGATCATATCTACAGAAACAATGGGAATTAAGAAGTGTTTACACAGTACGACATCTTTGTCAAAGCAAGGTATAAAATATTTTTATAAGAATATCTTGTAATTTATTGTGACCTTTGTATTAATGATTGAATATTGATTACACAGGAGATCAGAAAATAAAGTTTTAATCCTACAGTATGTTTTGTGTGTAACTACAGCCAGTTTTAAGTCATATGTTATTAAGCATCTGCGCATGGCTCGGTGTTCAGTTTTTATCTTTGGACGTCCTAAACTCCGTAAAGCGGCTTTGTGACAATGTCTATTGTAAAAAGCGCAATACAAATAAATAGACTTGACATGTTGGTCCAGCAAGGGATCATATTGGTACTTATTATTTAGAAAAGTTTTAATAGTTAATAGAATAATTTAGTCAATAGAAATTAAAACTGTTGTTCAACAAAACAGATTTGATGTCAAATGAAACAAATTTGTACATTAAATTTTTGGAATGCCAATAAACAGGAATGTGGATTGCAAGCCAGACGTATTTATTCAATTAGATGGACACACGTTCTTACAGATGCTACACAACTCTGTGATAATCTTTTCTAGAGGACTAGACACTGATTGGCAAATCCGTGTTAAATCTTATTATTAAAGACTAGGATGTATAACATTGGCAATTTTTTATGTGTTGTAATATTTGGCCATCTAGCCTATGACTTGGCATATACACATCCGAACTATAATATATTTACTCTTAAGAAATAAGACACAAAGTTGCAGGTCTGTGTTGAATTAAGTCGTATTTGTGTTGTAGTTGGAAACACACATTGTTTAATATAGATGCTTTAAATATTTGGTATTGTAGTAGTGGTTTTACTTTTTGAAATGTTACTGTAATATAATGATTTCTCTTCCTTGCAAGTGTGTGAAAATATTTCCAGGCAATAACTGAGTCCTAACGCTGGCGGCTTTCCAGTACAGATCAAATTGTGCACAGGGTACATTTGTAAAGAGTTTTTTGTTTCTTATCTCTTACAATTTCACTTCACCAACACAACTTCCCCATTTCTTTGTCATATTAGTGAACAATTAGTAATATTTCCGGTTGCTTTGAGCATATACTATAACCACCAGTTGATGTAAACAGACTAAGGCCGAGGGAACGTCGGGTACGTACATCGGGCTACTTTATTTTTCCTTAGTTTTTTTATTATTATTAAAGAATTATAGAAATCATTTATAGAATTGGGTTAATCGTTAGATGTCTGATTAATGCATTTTAGTTTAAACACGATGTGTATCATTTTTAATAGATAACTGGGTAGTGTGAGATGATCAGTGATGGCTTAATTCTTTGTTAATTCATCTTTCTATCAAGGTTGTTGAGTGAAGTGTGTGTGTAATAACCTACAGTTCTAGTATACATACTGTACTGTGTACAGGGTGGTAAATGTACGAGTGATTGTACGTATAATGACCAGCGAGGCTTCGTGCTTTGTGTAAATAATTGTTCTCTATTGAATGAACGGATGATTTTGTGTTTTTGCCAGCATTTGATTGAAGTATCGAAGGGATAATGTTCTAGTTGGTGTGTGAATGGGTGACTTGTGTACTGTACTTACTTTATCCTTAGTCATGGTGACATTAAAGCCTCTAAGAGCCTCTTTTATTGCCTACATAGTATGTGTAACTTCATACTTTATGACATTTTCAAGCCTTTTTGAAACAACTTTCTGTCGTTTTCACTTCGTATAAATACTTTCTTTAAAGTTAAACATGTATTTATGTTATACTCATGTATAGTGTAATATGTAGGAATGCTGCCCTGTACTTGTTCCATTACTGTACCGCATACACAGCCTAAAAGTGAACACGATTGCTTGACTAGTCTCACACTTACAATTATTAGGTATTCAAGCTAGAATCTGCCTGTTTGAACTAATTTGCATAATGAAAATGATGTGCTTGCTTTATTAGTTTTGAGCACAAATAGAGAAAGACAGCCAGAGGTATAAAATAATAATAAATAAATAATAAATTCAAATTTTATTTCATTACACATATACAGATGTACAGTACAACGAAATGTTTCTCTTCACATATCCCAACTTGTCTGGAAATTGGGGTCAGAGCGCAGGGTCAGCTGCAGTACAGCACCCCTGGAGCAGACAGGGTTAAGGGTCTTGCTCAAGGACCCAGCAGTGGCCGTGTAGCAGAGCCTGGACTTGGACCCCCAACCTTTGGTTTCACAGCCCAACGCTCTACCCACTAGGTTACACTGTCCCTAAATCATCCATGATTGTGTTGATATGATCTATATAAATGTATCTATTGATGAAATGTGAATAATGATATAAAAATAAAAAAATACCTAAATAAATTGAGAATTGACATTTGAGAATTAATTTTGTCACAACGATGGGGTTATTTGTTTATTCCTAAATAGTAGGTAGTTTTGTTATATTTATGGAGATGATTGAATTTACTTGATTCTGTTCTGATTTGTGATTTTAATAAATTGCCTAACGTGGAAACTGGAGCTATATTGAATGAATATTTATATTTTGCTTGGAAAAATACATAAACGTGTGAGTGAACGATTTAGATTGGACTTTGATTATTAAGTGAAAGTGAAACTGTCAAAATTGGCAGCTCTTGTTATTTGCATTTTCTTTTAGGATAGAGTGAACTTGTCATTTTATCCAATTATTCGCTACCTGTTTCCTCCACACCTTTGGTCTAATAAATTTTCATAAATTTTCTACTACTATTTATTTTTTGACTACCTTAATGAGTATATATGTACTATTGTACATATAGTTTGGTGATTAGAAACTTGCATTGTATATGCCAGTATAGATTATGGGTATGGAAATAAAATTTTTGATAGCTAACTAACTCGTATTCCAACTGTTAAATGAACAGGCGAAATACTAGACTATGATGACATTCTACTATAATCTTTATAGCCACATGGCATTTACAAACTACAAAATGTTAAACATGTAAAAGTATAAACAATGTTAGTTAAGGAATACAGTTTGTGGGGAAAACTGAAGGTGAAAATCAGTTCTAATAATAATTTTAAAATGTTCAGTTACAGTATGTTTTGAGACATGAGTTCATTGTGAGTCTTTAGATCATGTATCACCTCATTTAAACAAATCTTGACAACAAAATGGATTTTAAAGAGACCCTTCCATGTCGAACTATATGGATGGCCACGGCACAGAATAAACAGACAAATTATCTGAAGTAATAAAACAGTAACAACAGAAAATAATGATGTATGGTTGGTTGGATAGACATTGAGCTTCTATCTCTCTGTCTAGATGGACAGATGAATCCACTTTTGTTATTTAAAAGTATTTGTTGTAAAGAATTAAGAACAAAAACCATTATTACCATAAGTTCATTATGTAGACGATTCATTGATCGGTAAAATAAAATGTTTGTTGTTGTTTTTTCCACACTGTGTCTTAGAATATATAGCATAGGCTAAAAACACAAACTCGGGTCAACCCAGTTGGCGCGTACATATGTTATTGATTATGTGATAGCATTACTTAGGGTTTATACGTGTCATTACGATGTCAATTGTGCATTGTGATAAATCCAGGTGTGTACTTTATTTATTTATTTACTTTATATGCATCAAAGGCTTTTGAGCCAGTCCATGTTTACTTCTCTCAGAAAGTACCTCAGCACTGTGTCACGTGACCTAACTTACATCAGTCCGCGCGAGCTTCCTTCGCGCCTGGAAAACCTTTTGCTGTGAAATCTGCCCAGTAACCCGAGCGAAAATTCTAATTGGTTATGAAAGAAAAGAGGGCGTGGTTCTGGAAGCCACCGTATAAAAGTCGGTTTGTAGTCGTTTCGCTTCAGAGTGGTTCTGTGTGGTTGTGTATTGGAGCGCTGAGGACTTTACTCGAGCTGTATTCGACCTTCGCATTAATATTTTAAATCTAATTCTTTTGAAAACTTTGGAATAGTGTAAGAATCATGAACCTGCTACTGTCTGTCACTGTGATCGCTGCCCTGTTCGCTTGTTCACTGGCTAAGAGTTGTAAGTACATTACTGTAATGTAAATTTGCCCCATAGGCCTAACGTTTGATTGTATTATTCTTAATGTAGTATTTTAGTAATGTAGGTTTTTAGAATGTATTTTTTTGTAATGTATAAATATAAATAGTTATATTTATTTTCGTTTATTGTAAAGGAAGCGTTTTGGAAGTGCGTATTCATTTCCTGGTAAACAAAAACCAATAGTTAGAACATTATTTACATATAATAAATCTAATGCATTTGTTTATAATAGTATTTTTGTTTGCTTATTAATTCTATTCTGTAATTATTAATTTCTGTTAAGTTTATTTAGTGGAAAATATGTCTGTTTAATGAAGGAAATCCCCCCCAACGTTTTACTTTCACTTTAGTGAAACTAACAAACACAACTAACTAATTAACAAATTAATTAGCAAAAGTTAATTAACAAAACTAATAACAAACATTAATTATGTGTCTTCATTTTATGTAAACTTGAAATTTATTACTTGGTTGTTCCTTGTATTTCAAACAATATTTAAATTTTCAACCTTGACTTCCAATTGTGGTCTAACTGATCTGGCAACCCAGCCACTAATATTCATTTATAGATAAATGTATTAATTCTGATACCTATTAATACAAAACATAGACTTTTACTTTGTAAAACATACATACACATTTGTGAATCGAAAAGACATATCGCAGTAATTTAAACTCGACTCTTAACTTATTTAAGAAGTAAATCATATATAGATTGATTAACGCGTTTCTTAATATAGCTTGGTGTAGTAAAGTAATCAAACAATTACATACAATTGTTTTATTGTCTCGACATCTTTTGTAAATAAACGAATTCTATTATGCACTACAAATATTGAATACTGAATTCAGAGAGAAACTGAGATTCTCTTTTTCAGTCGTATTGAGACGTACCTTGTCGCCAAAATCTTACCTCGCTCAACTAATGTCAAGTCAACTTTATTTCTATCGCGCTTTTTCCAATTGACATTGTCTCAAAGCAACTTTACACAATACTGGACGAACAGAAACCGCTGTGTGTGTATGTTTAATTTGATATGGTTTGCGATGTATCTTGGTGAGTCTGAATGTACTAATGTGCACAATGTCTGTGACTAAGTACATATCCGACCAATTGATCAACAAGAAATTGATTTGTATTGTATAGATTAGAATAATGATTGAAATGTTCTAATACCTTTGTGGCTTCTTTAACTCTAGCTCCACCAAAGATCCAGCTTTACTCTCGTAACCCTGGTGAGTTTGGGAAGGAGAACATACTGATTTGCCATGTGAGTGGCTTCCATCCTCCAGACATTGAAATCACACTGTTGAAGAATGAGAATAAGATTGCAGATGCCAATCAGACCGACCTGGCATTCGAGCAGGGCTGGCAGTTCCATTTGACCAAGAGTGCCCGCTTTAATCCCAGCAGTGGTGAGAACTACGCCTGTAAAGTGCGACACATGACGAACTACAAAACTATCACTTGGGGTAAGAGAATGATTTGATCATTAGTTTTGGATAGAACATGCTAGCACTTGTTTTTGGCATTTTTGAAAATATCAGTTGTAATCGACAGCTGTGCCAAATGAATTTTGAAGTGTGTCTTTATCCCAAAGGTTTTAATTGGGGCCATGGCTTTGTTCAGGCGATTTCCTTTCACTAACTTCTCAAACCATGATTCCACAAAGCACAAAATGCCTTTTACAGTATTGCTTTGAACACTTTGGTACAGCGATGGGATGGCAAAGCAAATGATTTAAAAAGTATCCATATAATCAAAGAACCGTAATGATGTCTAAACATTGTTAAATTTCTTTGCAGAGCCAGACATGTAACCGTGCTTGGTGACGTAAGTAAAATCTCTTTTTAGCATTAGTATGATTTTAATGATAAATCTTGTTTTTATGGTGGATTGTCTAATGTATAGGATTACACATGTTTTAACCCTCAGAAAACATAATAGAATATATTTCTTTATGCCTTTACAGATTCTACGGTAGCACTGCATTTGTGCCTGCACTTTGACTTCCAGAGATGATACCACCATCTAAACATAATCCATCTTTTATCAGTCAATGATATGTATGATTTACTCAAATTCATTCTTTGCTTAATGAAGCCTTTTCCGTGTAGATTGCTGTATGAGCTGTTCATGGTCATAGGGTTTGATTTTAAAAAACCTCTCTGTGTAACTTGTGGTAGGTCTGAGAGTAAAATTTTCCAGGTTCCACCTTCTAAAACTATTACGTCTTTCACCAGTTCATTGAATTACTACATATGATACAATAGCTAAATAAGCAATTTCTGTATTAAATTATTGTATGAGCTATGTACCATCATGCACTCTGATTAAGCAATTCACTTGTGGTGGCTATCAACTTTTAAGCCTTCCTTATATGTCTGAAGTTTTGTAAGGGCTTAGTTTTCTGTCTTTCATTTTAAGTTTTCACTGTAAAAAGTGCTTAAATATTGTTATTATTTTTTTGGTAGAGTAACCTATACTCTTTATTAACTATTTGTAAGAGCAAAAGTGTGTTCATAGTAGCTAAATTCACTTAGATGAAAATAAAAAAATGAACAGAATTGATTATTTTTTTAATAGTTTGTGTTTTAACAGTTTGTCCCGCCCCCCCCAAAAAAAATGATGCAGCTGATGTTGCAAACAATTGATATGATAAGATGCTGCTGACGTGCATTAAAAAAATGATTACGTTTAGGTAGTCGGGGGGAAACCAGCAGGAATTCCTAGTGTCAACACCCTTGATGAAAATTGACAATGTAATTGGAATTATGATAATTAAATTGTAATTATAATTGTAATAATTTGTAATAAAGTTTTTCCCCTCAATACCCGATTGTGTCTGATTACTATGTTGCTCATTTTAACTATTAAATTATATTGTTATTTTGTGAGGCTGCTGGTAAAAAGATAATTGAGCGAAATATGTATGAATAATAATACATTTAGTATTGTAGTTATACTTTCCAGGAGTGATTTATTATATAAAAGTTGATTGGTATATATTTTTTTCTGGTATTAAGAAATATGCCACAGTTACAGACTCAAAAATGGGGGGAAATTGCAACGGCACTTCATGGTTCAAATGGACAATTTTACACTTGTGATTCTATTGCTGCTACCATTTAATTGCACACATTAAATAATAATTCCTCGTGTTAATGCTCTTTGGGTATAACCGGGATCTTGTGTTTACAATTTTGATCAACCCCATGGGTCACGTGCGGTGCGATGTGAATGATAAAAATCCTTGAGTCTGCATATTTGTAGTGCTTGTAGCTAAAATTACCTTGAGGACTTTCCACAAATGACATGGGCCACTTTAGTCAAGACTTCATGAGCGCATGAAATGATGCGGAATCGAATCTGGGATCAAGTAATGCGGAGATAGAACATGAGGCTGTTTACTCAATTGTCCCCTTTGTATTTACACATTTTATGCACATACATAAACTTATTAATAGCTACTAAATACCTAAAAATAATAATAATTAGTAATAAAGATAGAAAATAACCACACATAATTATATTATGTTAAAAACACATGGTACACATTCAGATCTGTAAATCGGCATATGCTGTATGTCTTATATTCTTCCATCTATTATCTAGCGAATGAGCGAATACACTAAACACCTGAACAGGTCACCAGGATACAGAGACAAACACGTACACAGGACAATTTCAGTATTTCAGTATAGTAATTGACAAGACGCCACACAGAATGTCCCGCATTGCCTTACCTGGGAATCGAACCCTCACTTTTTGATGTGAGGTGACGATGCTTATTTCACAATGATCCTTCGGCTTTACCAATGATCACAGTGGTAACATTCGTACAGTTCAAGGTTCAGTTTTATAAACCTGTAGACTGGAAGGTGTGTCTGCAACATAACGTTTTGAACAGAATGATATATTTTAGCTAAGTAATTACACATATATGTATTTACATATATATAAATGTAAATAAATTATACGGTATTGTTACCGTAAAGTAATTACTTTAAAAAAGTCAACATAATAATATTAATATTGTTTAATACGTTCTATTAATACGTTCTGGGTAAGGCACCTTTCTGGCTTACTATGGGAGTGGTTTCCTCCCATAGTCCAAAGACATGCAGTCAGTTAATTGTAAATACATATATGTGTGTGTATGT
>JAOUQU010432029.1:0-10126 GCA_028566735.1 Ammoglanis amapaensis | reverse complement strand
CTATCTAGAATTCTCCAGAGTTGCTATAATGAGGTGTTATTACAAAATAGATCTGAGCACAAACTCTCCGGTTCCGGTTCCGATTCCGGCAGGATATCAAAAAAGTTCCATCCAGTGCAACAATAATGTTTATTCTTATTGAAAACCGAACGATTTTAAATGAAACATCATTAACATCGACATCTACAGAGAGAGAGACGACTTTAACTACAAGTGTGCACTGTATTGTTCTGAGAACTGTAGAGCTCCCCCTGGTGGTCAGTGCCATTTCAAAGTGTAGTTAGACCGTATAGGAGGTGCACATCAGATGACATAGAGATTGTGTGGAGAAGTTTCACGGTTCGATACACACGATCAGAACGAATCGAACATTAACATTCGGAATGATGGGCGGAGCTTCACTGGATCATGATTGGCCCGGCGCCCCCTGCTGCTTGGATAGTTTACATGCAGGTTTATCTTGATCCCACATCTGTGTGTGTGTGTGTGTGTGGTCGGTGAGATGAGAGGCTTTTCCTCGGCTCTTTGAACTTCTCCGCATCAATTGCACATTTTTTCTCACGTTTCCACCGTCCGTCACACCAGCGTGTGAAGTGTGTGTGTGTGTAAAGTGTGTATATGTGTGTAAGGTTTTTAGACGTGACTCGTGTTATCAGGTGTGTGTGTGTGTGTGTCCATTTGCATGGCAGCTCTTAATAAACCGTGCTGCTCTTTCTTCACTCTGCATTCTAATTACGCGTCTCAAAGAGATGCTGGACACACTCTACTTCTGACAAAAGTGTGTGTGTGTGTGTGTGCGCGCGCAGGCCTGTGCGTGGATGTGTGTGTGGGGGGAAGCCAAAATGATGCAGTGTGTCTTGAAGACGAAGCTCAAGTTTGAGGTCTCAGAGGACCAACACTCCCGCTGAAGGTAAGTGTGTGTGTGTTCGTGTGTGTGTGTGTGTGTGTGTGTGTAAATAGACAGGTGAATGAATGAGTGAATCCTCTGAAGTCTCTTGTTTTCGGGCCCTCAGGAGCCTCATCAGCAGCTGCTGTGACGTTTTTATTACAAACATTTGAAATTTAAATGTATTTTTTTAATTTTCTGAATCGTTTCAAGTTTACAAGATAAAATGAATAAATTTAATCGTTTTAAAGACGCGGAACAAAAATCATGAGGTTTATTTCGGATGAGAATATGTTGAAGAATCATTTTTTTACTAATTCAGAATCGATTCATCAGATCAGAACATAAAGGAATCAGTGGAGGCTGAATCAGAAGGTTATGAGATCTAAACTCTGCTCAGTAGAATTAATGATCCCAGAAATTTCACTCATTTAGTCTCAGAATTTATGAATCTTTAGATGCTAAACATACAAAAATCATTTATAAATATCTCATAATTCTCAGCTGAGTTTATTTCGAATGAATCGATAAATCCTGAACTTATTATTTCATTATTAAACAGAAATGATTTACAGTTAAATGAATTATTATTTCAATGTTCTATCGTGTTTTTCTATGATATTAGAATGAAACTGAATAATTGTGAGATTTAGATCCACCGGTATCATACAGGAGAGACACACACAGCGCCCCCTAATGTTAAACACAGGAACTCTCAGTTACTTTTACTGGAGGATTTTTTTACTTTAGTAAAATATTTTAATATTCGATACTCCTGTGTTTGTTGTTGTTGTTGTCAGTTCTGTGTGTTTGTGTCATTAGCAGTATTGGGACTGTACTGGTGAGGGGTCTCGCTCAGGGGCCCAACAGCAGCAACCTGCCAGTATTGGGATTTGAGCCAGTGTGCTTGTGATTGCTAGTCCAGTTTCTTCAGTCCTGGGTGAATCTAACTGTGTGTAACTGTGTGTAACTCTGACTGTGTGTAACTTTAACTGTGTGTAACTCTGACTGTGTGTAACTGTGTGTAACTTTAACTGTGTGTAACTCTGACTGTGTGTAACTGTGTGTAACTGTAACTGTAACTGTGTGTAACTGTAACTGTGTGTAACTCTGTGTGTAACTGTAACTGTGTGTAACTCTGTGTGTAACTGTAACTGTGTCTAACTTTCACTGTGTGTAACTGTAACTGTGTGTAACTCTGACTGTGTGTAACTTTAGCTGTGTGTAACTATAACTGTGCTTAACTGTAACTGTGTGTAACTCTGACAGTGTGTAACTGTGTGTAACTTTCACTGTGTGTAACTTTCACTGTGTGTAACTCTGACTGTGTGTAACTGTGTGTAACTTTCACTGTGTGTAACTGTAACTGTGTGTAACTCTGACTGTGTGTAACTTTAGCTGTGTGTAACTCTGACTGTGTGTAACTGTAACTGTGTGTAACTCTGACAGTGTGTAACTGTGTGTAACTTTCACTGTGTGTAACTGAAACTGTGTGTAACTCTGACTGTGTGTAACTGTGTGTAACTTTCACTGTGTGTAACTTTCACTGTGTGTAACTCTGACTGTGTGTAACTGTAACTGTGTGTAACTCTGACTGTGTGTAACTGTAACTGTGTGTAACTCTGACTGTGTGTAACTGAAACTGTGTGTAACTCTGACTGAGTGTAACTGTGTGTAACTTTCACTGTGTGTAACTTTCACTGTGTGTAACTGAAACTGTGTAACTGTGTGTAACTCTCACTGTGTGTAACTGTAACTGTGTGTAACTCTGGCTGTGTGTAACTGTGTGTAACTCTGGCTGTGTGTAACTGTGTGTAACTCTCACTGTGTGTAACTGTGTGTAACTCTCACTGTGTGTAACTGAAACTGTGTGTAACTGAAACTGTGTGTAACTGTGTGTAACTCTCACTGTGTGTAACTGTAACTGTGTGTAACTCTGACTGTGTGTAACTGTGGGGGTGTCTGTGTGTAATTGTAACTGTGTGTAATTCTGGCTGTGTGTAACTGTAACTGTGTGTAACTCTGGCTGTGTGTAACTGTAACTGTGTGTAACTGTGTGTAACTCTCACTGTGTGTAACTGAAACTGTGTGTAACTGTGGGGATTTGTACCCACTCTAGAGGAGCACGTCAGCACGGCCACTCTGATCCCACACATCAATATAAACACACATCTGTTAGTGACAGGTGTCCTCGAGTGCACACACACACACACACACACACACACACACACACACACACACACACACACACACACACACACACACACACACACACAGAGTGTACGGTCTCAGCTGTGAGGTGGCAGTAATGTAAACGCTATAATCCCGCCGTTATCGACGGTGACGAGTTTCGTTTTGTTTGTTCGTTTGCATTTTTCCAGCAGAAATCGGCTTATAAGGAATGAAAGTGTGAATAAAACACTCCAGTTTAATTCCCATAAATCCTCTTGGCGGATGGCGTGGAGCTCGACCCCGTATAACCACCAGGCAGGGCGGGGCGGGCGGTCCCAGCGTTTAATCCCCAAAAAGTAATCCACATGCATCCCCCAACACACTCCTGCATGAACAGATAAACCTCAACACCTGAACGGGCTCTCTCTGATTAGCATGTGTGTATCTGTTAGCAATAGCATAAGTCTCGAGCCCTGTTAGCGTTAGCTCTTTTACAGTGGAGTCTGGGTTACTTAGCTAAGTACAGTGAAGGTTAGCATTAGCAACGAATAATCTGTCTGATTACCGCTAACATTTCCAGATCTTGTTAGCTTGCTAATAAGTGTCCTTTTAATTCTGAAAGGTGTTATAAAAGTGAAAACAATTATTATTATTATTAATATTATTTAAGTACATTTTGTAGCCAAAATGCAGTCTGATTAGCATGTAGCGTTCCCAGCTCAAAGGGCTACACGTTTATCGTTAGCGCTTTTACAGCAGAGAAAAGCGAATCAAATTGAAACTGACATCCACGGTTTTGTGTGTCTGACTAGCAGCTTGGCTAAAATCCTCAGCATCGGTGTTTTGTGGGTCAACACTCCCATTCGCGCTATTTACGGCTACACCGCGTGGCGTTTATTGCTAACGCACGCTGAGGCAAATTTATCCCCTCGATCTATTGTTTTTTTTTTATGTAGCGCTCAGTGGTGGGTTCATTACAGAGCTAGCGCTTATTTTCAGATTGTAAAGGGCAGCAAGTCCGGCGGTGTAAATAATCCATCAGGGCTACGTGCTCACAAAAACTGCAGGTAAGTAGTTAGCATCTGCGCAGCATGCTCACAGTCTGATTAGCATGTTTGTACACATTGCCGGTAGGGATTCTGTCTGATTAGCGCTAACATTCCCTGAATGATGGCGGTACGGTTAGCATTAGAGCTTTTGCAGCTACGTTTGGCTGATTTACACAGAGTGATGGTTTCATTTCTTTAATTAGCTGTAAACACAGTTAGCGAGTTTATACACATTAGTGATTAGCACTGATGTCCCAGAGGTTAGGCTACACGATTAGCACTAGCACTAGCACTCAACAGTGTTGTTTATGTAAATTAGCCAAATCTCTGATTAGAGCTAACATTCCTAAAAAAAAGTCGGCCTCACCTTGGTTAGCTTTAGCACTTTCACACAGAGGTCATTTAGCCGCGTAGTTACGGCACTGTGATTAGCTTTAGTGGTAAGACCTTCTGATTAGCGCAGAGAGATTTTGTCTGATTAGCGCTAACGTTCCCATGGAGAAGGCTATACAGTTAGCATTAGAGTGTTTGCGGCGACGTCGGTGTGATTTATCAGCAACCGTTAGCTTTAGCAGCAGGAATGAATGTGTCTGATTAGTGCTGACATTGCCTGAGAGGAAGGCTAGCATTAGCGCCTTTACACAGCGAGTTCTGAGTTAATTAGCCGAGTGAAAACTTTAACCACGACTCTGAGTGTGATTAGCATGGGTGTACACATTACAAGTTGTGTCTGATAATTAGTCTGATTAGCGTTGACACTTCCAGAGGATAGTACGAACTGATTAGCACGTTTCCAGCAAGTTTCACCGAGAACATTTAGCTCGTTAGCATTAACCGAGAGCTGCTTTTCTTTGATGTGTTTATGAAAAGTAAACCAAGAAGACGGTGCAGGACCGAACGCTAGACTCCTCCCGCGCTGTCACGTAGCTTTAGCAAAACTTGAATTGCAAGCAAATGAATGCTAAATATGTCACGCTAACTGACACGCCTGTACGTACGAGTGCACGAAGGACAACTAGCGCAGGTCAGAGTTGAACTGTTTTAACATCATTTACTGTCGTTCCAGTTCTTTGTGCTCGTAGCTACGCTAATAATGCACCTTGATATTGTCTTTATGCTAATCGCTTCTCTAAAGCTACAACAACAGCATGACGACAGCAAAATCTCTTCTTCATCCTCAATGTTCAGAACAATCTTGGACCTTCGCTAGCTAAGCTAATTACGCTACTGCATTTGGCTCCTCTGATTGACGCAGGCATGTATGGTAACGATACGATATTCCCGATCTCATTAGACTCGACGTCCAGGCTATTATGTGCGTAATGATGGCTCTCGTTAGCACTGGCCGATTAGCTTCCCTTTGTGTCGGCTGATTCATCGTTGCCTCTTCAGGCTTTTGTGTTGCGCTGCGCAATGACGGAGATGCTAATCGTGAGATAACAAGTTCCTGCACGTCTGTTTGGAGAATCATGTTAACCTTGCTTTAATCATTGGCTAACAAAACTAGCATATGATATCTCATTTAGTTGCTAAGATAATAAACATTTATTCATCCTCATTAAGAAAATTCAGGAATAAAAACCTAAAAATAATAATCGTATAATTTCTAATGCTAATAAAGTTTAAAGCTTCAGTCCAAACGATTCCCTAATGATACTGAAATAATGCAAACATTCGGCGTTTGGTTTCCGTTCATCATCAGCTATTAAAGATCATTAAACACTTGCCACGCAATATTTGGGAATTGCATTCTGGGAAATGCTTGAACCAGAGTAAACTGCCTGTTGCATTAGCGTTAGCTTAGCTTTAGTCTCTGCATGTCTCTGACCTCTCTGCTCTTGACCTGGAGGCGACACTTGTAGCCGCGATGCACCTTCTGCACGACGGAAGCTAATTAGCTGAAGCGTGTCCGTAGCTCTTAGCGGCTAATTGAAAGTGGATTTCCAAAATGCCAGCCATCGATCGGTGCCTCGTCCCGACGGGTTAATAACTCAGCCGCCATCAAGAGAGGCGCAGCACTGAAAAAAAAAAAAAGACAATTTAATATCAGGCTCTGAGATTCTCCTCGCATGAGTCACTCACTCAATTTATTCATCCGCATCCCGACTATCTGCTCGGCTCGGCGACGCACAACAAACAGCATTTAAATTAGCTTTAATGAAACATAGAGCAGGAGGGACGTGTTCGTGTTGAGGAGTAAAAACAATACCTGCTCGCTCATATCTGCGCTACGCTAACAAGCTATTAGCAGGACCGAATCTGCCCTGATTCCCTGCAGCAGGTATTAAAAAGTGCTGGTAATTAGTGGTGTAATTAGCAACACGGTGCACTCGGGGGTTATTCCACTGCACACTGGATCACTTCTTAGTTTTGTCGGATGTAAAATGAAGCAAAAGAAACAAACATGATAAAAGTATTGGTTTGAAAAGGGCCCCGGGGAAGCAGGAGTGCCGGATGCATCCACAACTCATAAACACACAGTTTTCTGAAACACTGGAAAAGATTTTGTTGTAAATTTATGATAATTTACTGGCAGCAGAGTCGCCAATTCAGACTCACACTAAATTTAGATCCAGAATCAAATCATATTGTGTTTTTGCTGATGCTGTAGGTCTAAACCTCCCAAAAAACAGAAATCCAATCATTCCAATCCGATTGTGCAGTTCTTCAATTTACCCAGAAGCATTTTGTACATCATATAATTCAGAACACAAGTTAATCAAAACTTTACTGTCAACATTTACTGTAAAGTTACAGCATTTTTTACTGTGTAGAGGCTGGAAACACAAACGTCTGGGAACATGGAGCCTATAGGAATAAAAATGTCTGGGAACACCTCATAGTGGGAACAATCAGAGAAAAAGACACGCAACATTGGGAATATAGAGCATATATTCTGGGAATATGGGAACACAGTTGGGAAAACAGAGAAGATGGGAACTCTGGGAAAACAGAACTGTTGGAATACAGAGCTCAGGGAGCAGAGGACTCTGGGAACACATGTTGGAACCATCTGGAAAAAGGATTCTGTGAAAACTGAAGATTCGATTCCACCATGGTGCTGAATTAATAGATGATGATAGTGATGATGATGATGATGATGATGATGATGATGATGGTGATGGTGATGATGATGGTGATGATGATGGTGATGATGATGATGATGATGATGATGATGATGATGATGAAGAACACTTAAATCCTTCAGTTCCTTCTAAACCAGACACTGGTATTATTTTCAGGCAGAACTGATCTTAAGTCAGATTGATTTACGTGTTTTACAGCATCTGTCATGTATTAGTAAAATGTTGATTGCAGAATGCAGACTGATGATTATTTGGATGAATAAAGTTTTGTTCGTAGATTTCAGGTTATAAAAGACGTTTCTGTACAGAGGAAAAAACAAGTGCATGAGAAATGTTACGATTATTTTCTTGCATGATTTGATTCTCTGGACTGAATTTGTTTAGCAGATCGACTGCATGTCGAGGATCGAAACCTGAAACCATTCTTTTATTCTTTATTTACTTTTTTAAGTCATTGTGGTGTCCCGTTGCCATAGATACCGCGTGTAAGTCCTTACCTGATATTTACTGTTGTTTCGTTAAAAGCTTTTCATTTACTAAACACGTTTTTATTTTAACAAGCATCGCGGCTTCCATGTGCTCAGTTGTAAACAATTGTGGTGAAGTTGAACTGAAGGTCCTGGGTTCGATTCCCAGCCATAAATAATCAAGTGTTTGAAAAACACGATGTTGTAATCAGAATAAACGAAACGAAATCTTCTCTCATTTCTATGGTGACAATTTTCTATAATAAAAGGAATAAATAATGAATGAATTAGAAAAGGAAAATGAAGTATTGAAATGATTTATTCTTGTATTAAATCTTTTTGTTTAAATGTTTGATGTTAAATGTTTTAAATATGATTTAATCCTATTTGTGAAATAATGTAAGTCATATTTTAACTGTTTATAAATTTAAAAGGTTTCGTGCATCTTGCACCATGAAGTCATCACCCATCATCCGTCAGTGGGCGGGACTAAATCTGATCCATCACTGTGATTGGCTAAATTATAAATAACTGCTGATAATTGAACGAGTTCCTCCACAGTTTACTGCAACAATCTAATTAGATTAGATAAGTAGCGACTACATATAAATGTTATAATGCGTCTCACCACCCTCCTGTGTCACTAGTGCTGACTCTCGTGAGACTTTATAAGATCTAAATGTAAGATGTTTATTTAAACAAAGGATGATATTAATGATTAAAGCAGTGCTGTATCCTGCGTGATCATCTGCTTCTCTGGGTTTCAGGTCGTGGGCGACTACAATGGAAGCAACAGAGACATCGTGTGGTCAGTTACAGAACACATTCACTGGTCTAAAGGTTTCCCACCTCTCGATGACCCTCGATGTTTGCTGTCATGTGAAGGTAAAACGAGTTTCGAATCATTAAATCATAAACGTGATAAACACGCCGAGAGAGAGACAATACTGTAACTACAAGTGTGCACACGTGACTGATGTGTTCTTTAAAAGCTATAGTGCTCCCTCCTGTGGTGTGCGTGGGTACTCCTCGTCACGTCGTTTAGATCAGTGTAGTGTTTTAAAGATTTGAGTACCTGTACTGAAACAGAGTAAATAAAAGAAATCACCGCAGACCACATGGACACGTTGTAGTTGAATAGAGTTGCCAGATTGCAGGGAGGGTTGGGGGAGATCTGGCAACACCGTACAACAACACAACATACACAATAAATTAGTAATACAATATAGTTCTACAATAAATAATGTCTCATCCTAAACACATCTCTTCCATTGTTTCATTTCCCAATCATATTTCAGTTATAATTCATTATGATTATGTTATTAATGATTAATATGATTCTGTTATTAATGATTCTTTAGTATGAATCTTTCTTCATTTGAATCTTTTTCTCTTGACTCAAACACGCGTCTCGGTCCAGATGTTTTACCAGAACTCACGGTCGTTTCCTGCCAGGAAAAAGTCCCGTTTACAGTAGAGATAAATATTTTCTTCTCTGTGGGATGTAAAGCAGCAGACGTGAGATCAGAGATAATAACTCAGTAACATGAGTGAAGATTCTTGTGTACATGTTTGTGTTTACAGATGTTTAGCATGTTCATCTGTACTGTCAGTGATTGTGTAGTGGGTAGGTGCGGGTCTCGAACCCGTGCACATACGTAAGTGCACTATTGTTTAGTGTGTAGTGTCACAGCTACACACTTTATTGGTTCTGGGATGATAAGATTTGATTTATTTATTTGATTTATTTATTTAGATCCAATCGATGTTCTTGGAATCGTGGCGGTGGGATCGGGTTTGGCTCTCATCATCTTTGGATTCTCAAGTTTTCTTATTTACAGGTGCAACAATAATTTTGGTTTCTTTAATAACGACCGTCGTTTAATCACTTATAAGCTGCTAAAGTTCCGACGTCATGGTGGTACATGATTGTGTTTCTTATACATCAAGCTTGTGGTTTTAATATTCAGTGGGTTTAGTCAGTGACGTTTGGCTGATGCTCTGTGGACTGTTGTACTTCAGGTCCAGGATGTTCACATCTGGCATTGATGAGATCCAGTCTGGAATCTTTCAGACAGACAGATTTTAGGATCAAAATTTCCATCAGTAATCTGCAGACGACAAAGTTTCAAGTTTAAAAATAGTTTCATCTAAAACGTGTTATTAGAAAAATCTAATAATGTTATAATGAGATCAGATTAATTATAATGAGATCAGATTAATTATAACGAGATCAGATTGATTATAATGAGATCAGATTGATTATAACGAGATCAGATTGATTATAACGAGATCAGATTGATTATAACGAGATCAGATTGATTATAATGAGATCAGATTGATTATAATGAGATCAGATTGATTATAATGAGATCAGATTGATTATAACGAGATCAGATTGATTATAATGAGATCAGATTGATTATAACGAGATCAGATTGATTATAATGAGATCAGATTGATTAT
>JAOUQU010432018.1:0-10127 GCA_028566735.1 Ammoglanis amapaensis | reverse complement strand
AAGGGCATCCGGACGGAAAACTCTGCTCCAAACATTAACGTCCGACCCCAGGAACTGGGAAAACGCACGATAAACGACTATAGAGAGAGAGGAAGAGATTAAGCATTTTAACGTCCGGGTCGCATCTAGGACCGGAAACGTTTCCTTGATTCATCACAAGTTTCAATTTGCTAGAGTACCAGGAGTAAACCTATGCGAGCACTGGGAGAAACGGGCCCTGATTGATCTGTAGAACAGGAATTATTGATTATTAACATTCGATTAGTCTCCTATAAGGACCCCAAATTCAGCAGTTGGGAACCTTTTTTTGGACACGGACCCCCTTGTAGTGCAGTGTACACAGTAATGCTGTTCTACATGCACCAATCCAATAGATGAACGCTAAACAAAGTTCCTTCGTAATATAAATGACAAGGTGTATGTATGTGTGTGTGTGTGTGTGTGTGCCCTGAATGCCACAGATTTGACAACATGGCATTACAACGACAAACATTTCAAAGCTTCTCTTCCTTTTATTCCACATTATTTCCATGATCTTAAAGTGCACCAACCAGTCTAGACAAATTTCCGGCTTTGGATTTGCCTCTAATTTTAGAAAGGAAATGGCAAAAAAAAGAAAGGAAACGCCAATTCTGATCAGCTCCTGTAAACACGAGTTTCATAACGAGTCCCTTTAATTAGAATTCATGGAGTTCATCTTGCGTTCCTGAACTGGAATATCTTTTTTACTACTGATGAAAGCTCATTAGTCGCCCCCCCCCCTCGATACCCCTTTCCCCTTGGCCTCACACAACCATCTGTTTCGTGTCAGCAGTGGCCTGCTCAGTGTTTCTTACCCCCACATGTTATCGTCTGTGTTGGACGTGTCGCCGTGTCCTTCCCGTCTCCGGGCCAGCTCGCCACGGTTCTTTTTTTTACTCTGGTTTCACATCACTCACCAGTCAGTTGCTGAGCTTTGTGATTCATCCAAACATCCAGACAGACCAAAAACCACAACAGGCTTTCTCACTTGATTCCAAACCAGTGTGCTTTACCCAGAATCCCACTGGCTCGTTTTTCCAACATCGCGACTAAAACCGGTTTATTTGGACGCGTGGACGAGTTTAGTTAACGGCTGTCGACGTTTCGTTCGAGCTTCGGCCTGCTACTGCCGATTTTCTAAACACTGAATTCCTGATGTGTAAGAATTCTGTCCAGCTGTTTTAAGCAACAGAAAAAAGCCAGAAGATCGACCGACATGTACAGAGCAAGATTTAACTGCAGATTTCTTTCATCTTCTAAACCTATTATTACATTTTTACATTTAGATTCCTTTTTCCACTACTGTGCTTCCCATTCAGTGATTATAACTGACATTTACACACACTAGGGGGCAGCTGTGAGCGACTGCTCCATATGAATGGACATTAAACGCCTCGTTCATGGAACGATTAATAAACAATAAATGTCAATTACAATAAGACTCGATGCGATTATGAGTTACGCCAGATTTTATTTTCCTTTTTATTTTTTTGATTTAGAATACTGATCCCGTTCCTGTGCTTAGTCCACATTTAATCCACGTTTTAATCGATCGTTCGGTGATTACATGTGTTTACAAACACTAGGGGGCAGCTGTGAGCATGCGAGTCCGGATTAGTGAGCTGGGTTACCTTTTGGGTGCGCCGGTTTCCTCCTGCATACTTAAAACATTCGTGTGTGTGTGACAAACTTGTGTAATGAATGAATTGCAACAAAAAGGCAGTTTTGATTCTCCGATTCAAATTGTGCCCCTAGTGAATCGATTCTTTACATTTTTAACCCCCTGTATAATGATTCTGTTTGTCTTCAGGTATTCGGATGGGCAGTTTGGGGTTGTTCCTGCAGTGCGCTACCTCAACTTTCTTTTCACTAATAATGAGTCGACTGGTCTGTTCGTTTGGATCGAGGAAGGTCTACCTAAGCAGCATGGTTTCCTTCACCGTCTCGGCACTGGTCATCTGCTTCTCTAAAAGCGTCCTGTTGGTCACTGCAATGTCCGCCCTCACCGGGTTCGCCTACGCCACCTTACAGACTCTGCCATACACACTAACCTGCCACTATCACAAACAGAAGGAGGTAGGAAGTCTTTCACGATCGATTGGTCGCTTTTATGTTTGCAGCCACGTTTATTCTGACCACCGGTTTACGGTCCAGAATGACCAGAATTTTACCCCTTTATACCGAGTCAAATAAACCAAATGTTGGTGGTGGTGTTACTAATTTTAACATTAATGTTCTGTAGGGGTAAATGTTAACTCATTTCTCATCGGTCACTATGATTTTGTTTCAGGTTTACATGCCAACCAGCAGTTCCAAAAAAATCCACATGAATGGTCTGAGCCACCAGGCTGTGTGTTTCACTCTGGATGATTCCACAGGCAACTCGAACCATAAGAGTCTCGACACGAATGGCCATACTTACTACAGCCAGGACGGTGTCCAGAATTATCTCCCTCAGACATGTCCGAACGGTACGTCTTCTGGTCTGGAATCAGAAGGTTATGAGAAAAGAGGCGTGGGCTTGGACTTTGCTATTTTGGACAGCACCTTTCTGCTCTCTCAGGTTTTTCCTTCTCTTTTCATGGGCATGATCGTCCAGTTTACCAAGTCGGTCACCGCCTATGTTGCCTCCTCCGCTATTTTCGGAGCAGTCGGGGTTTATTTCGCGACTCAGGTCGTCTTTGAGCAGAAGGATGTTAAGAAGGTGCTAGAGATCTGAGATTATCATTAAAATTTAAAAAAAGAAAAGAAAGAAAACTTCTGTTGGAAAATATACGTTGTTCTATACCAGTATCTGGACCAATCCGTAACGCTGTACTGTCATCCTTCCTTGTCCATCAAATGTCCCTATTTTCTTAAAATGTAAGAAGTAATCAGTTTTTCTGTTTACTTATTTACTTACATCATAAAGTATTTTGACCTCCTGTGTCTGTCCCATTCTAAAGATCAATGAGTGTTGGATTTAAAATGCATGAGCAGGATTCGAGCGTCTCGGTTCACCTGCAACATTCTTTTGGGGTTTAGGTTTGTTGATTTGAAATGTCCCAAATGAACGTTTGGAATCGTATAGAAATATCTTCTATATTTATTGGCTTGATACTTGGTATCCGGTCAAACCTAAACACACTAAAATGAATTGGGATGCTCGCGTCATTTCTGCGGTGGTAATCGTACACAGATAAGGATGACATGACTTCTCATAATTATTATTGTTATTATTTTAGTTTATTCGTAGCATCAAAGATGTTTCATGTTTCACCAAAACACGCATTGGACCAACGGGCATGTCCGACAGATGTGATGTCACAGACATGTGATGTCACATTGCCTTTATGTTCTATAACGACTCAGAGGAAGAATTATTTTGTTGTGTATATTTTTGTACATTACTAATATATATATATATACAAATTAAAATATATTTATATTCCAATAGTAATTATTTTGTGCAACCTTGTTCAGTCAGGTTGTTATTATTTAATCTGTTGTTGCAGGCATCATACAATAAGTCTCATGAAACTACTCGTTGATTTATATGGTTAATAACCGGCACTGTTGGACGAATATTAACAAAATGTAAAAAGAAAGTCTAGTGTGGAGGAGATTCCGACTACTGCTGTATTGCAAAAGTTATTATGTTTTTGGATTTTTTTTATGGATAGAATCGTCACGTTGGCCCCAAAATCTACCTTTAATCAAGTATTTAATTAAAGATTAAAAAACTGAACACAGTTCAGGATCTCCACCATTTGGCCAGTTGTGCTTAATTCTGTATCGAAGTTTATTTGAAATTCTCAAGTCGTTTTCTGAGCATCTAATTGCCGTGAATGTGAATGTCCAACTCTAACTTTAGTACAAACATTAACGGCCTTTCTTTGAGACGCACAACTTCTTTGTCGTGGGGCTTAAACACATGATCTTTCAGTCCATGCTTAGAACCGTAACTGTCGGGCTACTGCTGCTGTAAGTTTGGTCTGATAAAAGTGCAGCAAGACCCTTGAACAAAATCTTTCCTGGAGTGGGTGCTAAATCTTTTTCTTCGAGGGGCTCAGACTTGATCCTCAATAAACAACTGTACAGATGAAGATAGCAGTTCACCCATAGCCGTCCAATCAGAATGGGATAAATAGTCTGTGGGAAGCATTTAGAGCTGAATGAAGGAAAACGTTCTACATTAATGAAGGGTCTGAAACTTTTGTAAACTTTTCTTTTTGTTTAATGTGGCTGTAAATGGTGATTTGATCCTTAACCTTAATGATGTTAGAACTCTGTGAACAACTTTTGTAAAACATGCATGACATGGCGAAAAAGTATGTGGACACCCCGAGCCTGTTTGACATCCCGTTTACTAATTATAGATTTAATGATGCAGTCTGGTTCCTCATTCTACAAAAACCAAAGAATTCAAAGGAGGTACTTTCCATTCCTGCGTGAATGTGTGTTTACTATTGATTTACTCTTGAGACTTGAGAGAAAATAATTTCATACACAAAGCGGTGAACAATTTAGAAATCGAATTAAGCGTCGTCAATGTAAACATACAAAGATGTAAGATGATTGAATTTCCATTCAATATAATAATAAATAATATAATAATGACAGTGATACAATACAACACCTCGTAAAAGCAGCAGTAAATTATAATCATATTCAATTTGTTATAATAAACTATAACCCCTTTGTGTTACATTATGTACATGTGTATACATTATATACTATAACACAATACTATTGTTACTATTGTATTGCTTGATAAGGTTGATATCACTACATAATGTGTGTGTGTGTGTGTGATGTGGTGTTAAAGCAACAATTGAAGAACAAAGGCGGCAAAACAAAATTCTTCACATATCTCAGCTAGTTTTTGGAAGTTGGGGTCAGAGTTCATGGGTCAGCCCACGTACAGAGAGGGTTTTACGCAGAGCCCCGATATTCAAACCCTCAACCTTTCAGCCGATATTCCAAATTTTTGCTCAATAGACAACCACGGTATCGTTATCATGGAAGGTGTCTACATACTTTTGGTCATTCAGTGTATCGTTTACAATGGTCAGGAAGATGATGTAACAGCAAGGATTGTGGAGGGAATTTAATACTTAATTTGGGATTTATTTATTTTTGTACCATGATGCCAGTTGTGTCGCTAAACGTTTAAAAGGATCTCTCAGGTACAGACGGATAAAAAAATGAAACATTAATCCTGTTAAGTGTCTTTTGGTCATTTGTGACTGTACATGGAGGAATGAGACACAATCCCTCAAAGATGTTCCATCATTTTCTGTTTTGTGGGGGGGAGGGGGTTGAACTAATGTCTCTAAAGGCTACACTGTATGGTTTACGTCATACTTATTAAAGGGCACTTAGTGGCCCCTTGTGCCACGTGCATTAGGGCATCGTCATCCTGTAAAAGGCCTTCGTTCCTTTTCATTTTTTAGGTTATTTATGACATTTTATAATTTGCAAATTATTCTGTATTTCTTTTGTTCTGTTTTTTTTTACGTTTTCCTACATGAAAGAACTTCCAGATCTTTGTTTAAATCGCCTCAAGTCGATATTAAAGTGCCTACAGAAACATTTCGTGTGTGAATTGCTTGTTTTTATTATCCCGCGGATGTTCAGGAGTGGAACGTCTAGTTCTCGTTCCCTTAAAAGCTGCATGTGGACGCCACCGAAACTGATGGAACTGCAATCTCTAGTGTACATAACAAAACACTTGCTGTGCACATGAGACATATCGAAGTAAGTCCGAGCCTTTCAGTCGGACTGGGGGTTCAGCATCAGTGATGTTTAAGCATGACTGAATGAGACCCCTGCTTGTTGTATTACGTCTGTGCTGCTAAATTTCCACTGACCCAGTGATTCCTTTACTGCAGATGCATTTTAATACTCATGTTGGTGGTAGCACCGTCACCTCGAGTCACAGTATCGAGTTTGCATGTTCTAACCATGTCTGTGTGGGTTTCCTACAATGTACTGCTCACATCGTTCAGATACACAAGTCTGGTCCACAAAAACACGGACACAAGAACCGTGTTTATCCCCCAGATCATCACCATCAACAGTCAGCCATAATACTACAACAATATCAAACTACTGCATTATTACACTGTTACACCAGACATGTTTACACTGCTGGGGTGAATAGTGTTTAATCTGTTTACTGTTGTTTATTCTGTTAATAACTGTTAACCAGACTATTGAACGTGTCCTTGTGTTTATGTATACTGTGCATGCTACTGTTTCTGTACGATGTATATTGTCTTTAAATTATATGTAAATCAGAATCCATTTTACTGGTCAAGTAGGTTTACACATGACTAGTACAAACAACAAACAGATAATCTACATGTAATCTACAAGAAGACAAACAATATACAAGGTTTTTAGTACGGTAATGTGCCCAAAACAGTTGTATGCACAGTATACGTAGAAACAAGGACCCGTTTTAAACAGTTAACATCTACTCACAGAAGAACGAAACGTGCAACCATCAACGCATTAATTACGATTCAATCTAATAATAGACTATCTTAGTTTGTTCTTTGCATAGGTGTAAACATACTTGGCCAATAAAACCGATTCTGTTTTCGACTCTACTGGTTGAACCTGAGAGGCTAGATCGTTGTGATTTTATTTTATTTTTTTACGCATCCAGTTACTCACCTCTGGCAATCGATTGCATTCGAATCAATAAACGCAAACACCAAACATTGCATAATGTGCTATTCATTATCGGGCATTTCATGGTGCCATCCTGAACCTCAGCCCATAAATCAGTGACTGTCTGAAGCTGTTACGTTCGTCTTACAGACGTTACGCGATAATTAAATAGCTGCTATAATAGCAGCTCCATTAGAATTCAGCAGGAGTGGCGCTGCACAGCCGATGGAAACTTCTGCTTAATGAGGTTTGCTGTTTCCTGCACATTAGGAGCGACAATAACCGAGCATTTGTGGGGGTGGGGGTGGGGGGAATATAACCTAGATGTGAAGTTTGTGTTTCATCCAAGGTTTTCTCCAACAGTCTAAAAGCATGCATGTAAGGTGAATTAGAGATGCAAATGTAGTGTGTCTATCCATCCATCCAGCCATCATTTGGTTTCACCACTCGGTGAATACACTAAACACCTCAGCAGGTCATCAGGCTGTAGGTAGTGATGGAAGTGATTAAGGTAATGGGTTAGAAACCAGATGTTGGGGCCCCTGAGCGAGTCCCTTAACACACAAATGCTCAAAATTACAATTGTTTTATTGTTACTATATATGTCATTTTTTTGTACCTCAAGATTTTCCTGGGCTGAATAACGTTAAAGGATTATTCTTACAAAACATTTATGCCACTAAAAGTGAATGTTAAATAATTAAGCATTTGATTGCATAATTAAGCAGTCGACAGGTTACGACTAAAGTGCCCTTGAGCGAGACACCAAACCCTTAGATTCCTGCCCAGGTATTGTGGCAAGGGCTGCCAACCATTCAACCCTTATGTGCTCACAACTGCCCCCTAGTGTGTGTAAATGTGTGTGTTTCACTGCACGGATCGGGTTCAATGCTGTGGATTAGTTCCAACGGGTGTAAAACACGGTGGTGTAGAGTGTGTATAAGTTGTGTATAAGTTGTCAATTCTAACCAAAAAGTGTAAAACATGCCATTAAAAGCCTAAAATATTTTTGCACGTCTTTGCACATTGAAATTGGTGAAAATATAATTACAGAACTTAACACTGGTAATAGCTGATTTAGCATTTTACAGCTGTGGTATGATTACAGGAAGTCACACAACACAAAAACCGTCAAAACTATTTTCTGTTTAGTACTTCTGTTGTTCTGTAAACAACAACGCTAATGAGATCATTTCAAGTTAATAAGGTTCCAAACACTTTGTTTAACGTTAAAACATTATATATATCACCCATTAAACAAATTTAAAACACCACACACACACACACACACTATATATATAGTTTGGAACCTTGTTAACGCAAAATGATCTCATTAGCATTGTTGTTTAAACAAGGACAAGTACTTTATAGTTCATTTAAGACATATTTGATAGTTTTTGTATTGTGTGACTTCATCTAAACATATTTATGAATATAATGTATATTATATATGAATATAAACATGATATTACAATAAGAATATTAAATGTTTATTTCACGCCATTGTGGCGCTTCAGAACTGAGCTGATTAGCATCGAATTAACCACGTGACGCAGCGCCATCTGCTGGACATCTAACCGCAACTGCAACACAATAATTTTCTTTACCTCGTGATTTATCCTGGTCAGGTCATCACAGGATGTTAAAAAAACACAACAGGTAAACACCTCACAGTGCACAGAGATAAACACCAATCCCATGCATGTGATACGTAAACTACTGAGGAGAAAACACTCTGTCTTTTTATTGTAATCTCACTTCTAATGACATTTCAATTACTAATAGTGATACACCTCAAATATATTTGTTGAGGATATGAATGCACTTTATATTGCAGATGCATATGATGTGCAATCTGTGCACTAAAAGTTAACAGAGCTACAATATCAGCATACGAATGGTACTGTATATTTTGTTCCTCCGAGTACAAATTATGCAAACGAACGCTTCAAGGTAAATGTTGAGGCTTTATGTCCTATTATGTAGCTGAAGTAAGAATTTATCTCCCCACCTAATTAAAATGTTTGAAAACATGAACTCCGGGTAATTTGGTAGGACACGCAGATGCTGTATTGCACTTCTGATTATTACAGATTCTTATTCATGGTATCCGTGAAATTTCACATATTTTTTTCAGTGACTTATGATGTTCAGATTTAGAAATTTTTTGAAATAATAATAGTTTATTTCCCTTTTAGGAGCAATCACCGTAATCATTTGGAGACTAGGTGACCCAAGAAGCCTCTCCAACCATCATGTCAGTAAAAAAAGAGTTGTTTGATTTACATTTTTTGGTCTTAGGATCATTCTAAACTTGATAAATTTGATAATTTTGATATTGAGTGCTAACAGATGATTTCAGGTTATTTCAGAGTAATATAGTGTTAATGCCAACGGATCAAATTTATTAAAATGATTGTGAATTATTGTTGAGCCTATTGTACAGAATAAAATCATTCTGAATACTTCTGTCAGCAGCAATAATATAAACTATTTGTGTAACAGTTTCCAGTCGTATCGGACCCTCGAGTGTTTAGCAAAATGCTACCGAACAAGCCCCCCAAACTCCAAACCCACATGAACTGTGTGTATCTACAGGACAATTTTACATCACCAATGAACTGTGTAGTGCATGTTTTGGGGTTGTGGGAGGAAACCGGAGTACCCACACGGACATGGGCCGACCCGGGAATTGAACCCTTGACTTCTTGCTGAGAGGCGACAGTGCTCACACTTTGGCTACAGGGAATGATTATTCAAGTTTTTGGACATTGGGAGAAAACTGGAGAGTCGGGTGTAAGCCGTGCTCATCACTGCTGGCTCCTAGTACTGGTGTGTGTAAATGTGTGTTTCACTGCATGGATGTCCTGCATGCCCTGGGTTCCATCCTCAGGTGGAGAGATCCTAGTTTCCCTAGTTTTTGTGTGCATGTTCTCTCAGTGTCTATGCAGGTTTACACTGGATTCTCCCGTTTCCTACCGAAGTCAGTCCAAAGACATGCCAGCAGGTTGATGGAAGATGCTGAAAAGTTCTCGTAGATACAAAAAGCTGCTACATTGTAGTACCGGTTCCTGATGGGTCTTGATATGTAAAGTTTTGGGATGTAAAGGAACAAGACGATTGAAACCGACTGGCAACGGTCCCAAAGAGGATGGTGGAGGGATGAGTGGATGGATGAATTTATTGATTTATCCATCTATTTATCTATCAATACAGATAGACATACAGATCTAGATAGATATATTATATTTAGACACATAGCTGGACGGACAGACAGGACAAACCGCCTGAGATCGATAGATAGATAGATAGATATATAGATAGATGATAGATAGATAGATAGACAGACAGACAGACAGACAGACAGACAGATGATAGATAGATAGATAGATAGATAGATGATAGATAGATAGATAGATAGATAGATAGATAGATAGATAGATAGA
>JAOUQU010432007.1:0-10127 GCA_028566735.1 Ammoglanis amapaensis | reverse complement strand
TAGATATGCACTTAATTTGGAGTTCAATCCTTATTGACACGTTACAGTGAACTTGAACACGGTAATTTTATTTTATTACTATGATTAATTTTTCTATGATTTAGGCTATTTGTCTGTAAATGCACACAATCGTGTCTATATGTGCGCCAGCTGTCATTGTGCAGTGTACTGGACTGGTAATAATCCAAAGGACGCTGGTTCAAACCTTACTACTGCTAGGTTACTGCTGTTAGGTCCTCGAGCAATTCTCCTAACCCTCATTGCTTACATTGTCTTCTGTAAACGATGAAAATGTGAAATGTCTGCAGCATTGAAAAATAATATTCATTATTAAATTGCTGTTGTGTGTCCCATAGTTATATGCCATAATTTTGAGGAATGTCCTTTATGTAATTATATTACATTATCACACTGAAAGAAAAAGGAATATTCCCTAAACTGTTGCAATGTTAAAACCATATTGCTACATTTGACATTCAGCATTTAGCAGACACCTTTATCCAAAGTGACGTACATTTACAACAGAATACTATTATTGAGGGTTAAGGGCCTTGCCAAGGGGCTCAACAGTGGCAAATTAGTGGTAGTGGGGTTTGAACCGACAACATTCTGATCTCTAGCCCAGTACCACTAAGCTATCACTACTCTGTGTTATTACTATTACTGTAAGTTTCTGCCCTGATTGCACTTCTGACAAACCAGATCATCAGTGGACCTGGATTCAAATGTTTTATTTTTATTCATTCTAATTCAGACTCTAAGAGAAGTGAACCTGGAGAGTGGTGAAAATGCCGTGGGAATTTAAACACCTCATGCTCCTGGTGCTGTTCGGACCTCATGTATTTTCTGCAGGATTTCAGAAGTTTGATCGAAAGAAGAGCATTGTATGCTCCCAGGTGAGATGTTCAGATGACTCCAGATACTTCAGGCATCTGGGGAATTGCAGCTCATGTAAAACCTTGAAAGGTTTTTATGGGTTTGGATAGGCTGGTTGCTTGCTAGTTGAGTGGGTTTTACACTGTACCTTGGGTTTACAGTTGGAGAAACAGATATCTATAACCGTGTTTTGATAGAACTCGTGTACTGTACTGTTAAATTGTGTTTAGTATAAAATGTAAGGCTAAAACAAATAAACAAACAGATGTTTGTGTGGTACTCTCCAGGCTTTGACTCCATGCTCCATCTCTGATATCAACTCCGTGGTGCTGCCTGATGATTCCAGGTCGGTCCAGGTTTCAGAACTCAATGCCACAGCGGGGCTCTGCTGCAGCATGGGTCAAAAATGTGTCACTTGTGTCAGGGTTGAAATACAAATCGACGTCCGGGCCGGTAAAGACGAAGCAGACAAGCAGGAATCCGGAGATTTTGACCAAGAGGACGAAGGTGCTTGTTTTGTATATTCTCAGTTTGACTGTTTAAAATGTTTTTTATTGATAATTTGAATATCAAATAAAACATTTGTATTCATGTTTGTTTTGTTTGTTTCTAGCTGCTATAACAATAAGCTACTCCTTTGGTCAGAACAATCTGTACAAGAGGATAAAATTTGCCATGAACGCAGCTTCGTCTGTGAATAAAAGTGGAGAGGGTGCCAAAGTTGTTGAGGTGAGTGTGCCCTTTTTGTTGCCCCTCCCTCCACTTGTTTCATTATTTTCATTCTATCTGACTTCTGCGAGCTCATGGTCGGGTGTCCAAATACTTTTGGTCATGTAGAGTATCATCCAGGCTTAGTAGTCATCACTCACAGCAAGAAGTCTTGGGTTCGATTCGATTAGTGTGGACCCGGGGCTTTCTGTGCAGAGTTTGTGTGTTCTCCCCATGTCTACATGGGTTTACTGTGAGCAATCGGGTTTCTTCCCACAGTCCAACAACGTGCAGGTAAGACAAATTGAAAAGATCCAAAATCAATGACTGTTTGATCTGACTTGATGAATGATCGTCTCCTGTGATAAATGCTACCTAAGATGTAACCATGATGCAAGGGAAATTAACAAAATACATAAACACACATAGTCTATAGTGCTGCTGCAGATACCACACCAAAATAACTGATCTAGGGTAACCAGCAATGTCTGGAATAAGTAAACATGAATGTTTTGTGCTGGTGACTTACACAGATGAGTTTTCGTCCAAGGTACAGCTAGTAAAATAAAAGAAATACCTAGTACGTTACACTTTGGTGATGTGGGGGAGGTTTTTTATTGTCAAGATATTTTGTTACATAATCAGCTGTGTTTTATAGTCACTGTAGCAAAAGAGCAATCTTCTTCATGCCTGATAAGGGGGTGTTGTCTACCAGATGAGCTACCAGTGCTCACTTTAGTGCCAGTCTACGTTAAATTATTATTATTATCATCTATTATATAGAACTGTTTCTGATCATACTTACAGACATGACTAATTTTTATTACTTCAACATTTGTAATGTTGGTGTCTAATGTCATTGTATTTTTATTTATTTCTTTAATTTTTGTAAACGTGGTTTGCATGTAGTTTGTACAGAGAGAAACGAAATGTAGTGCTAGTAATAATGACTAAGTTGAGCAGTCGAGCTATTGGACAGGTAATCAGTAGGTTGCCTGAGTGCAGCTTTTCAATCTTGATTGCTGAGTCTATATTTCATGACGAAATATAGACTCAGCAATCAAGATTGAAAATCTTGATGTTTCATATTAAACATATGGACAGCTTTGAAAGCTTTACTCCATCAACCAGAGATTGGGGGGTCCAAATTCAGGCTATGCTTTGCAGCGACTGTAGGGTTGTTAAGCCGTGGCCCTTCACCCTTTCTGCTCCAGGGGCTGTTGTATGATGGTCGAGCATGTGTTCTGAGCCTCTGCTTCCAAACAAGTTATAATACACAAAGAAAGAATTTTGTTGTACTGTACTCATGTATCTGTGTAATGACAAGTAAAGGCAGTCTGATGTATAAAACACACTGTGTGTGTGTGTGTGTGTGTGTGTGTGTGTGTGTGTGTGTGTGTGTGTGTGTGTGTGTGTGTATAGGTAATATTGACGGAGGATCAAAATACTTTCATGTACAGCAGCGTGAACATCTCGGTCCAGACCGTAACCAAAGAGGTCAACTTTCGTATAAAAGGTAATGCCATTCTCTGAAACCAACTGGCACAGGTTTCTATTTAACTATGTATTTGCAAATACAATAAAACTCAAACTGTGACGTTTCAATGTAGTAATAACAGGCTTGGCTCACAGCGGGAAGATTTTGGGTTCAATCTACTTGAAGTCAGGCAGTCTGGGTCTTTTCTGTGTGTTTTGCATGTTCTCCTGTGTTCACATGAGTTTTTTCAGAAAGTCCAAAAACATGCCATTCTCATAATTGTTATTATTGTTTAATTATTGTCCAGCAAAAAACAGTGCATTGTATTTCAGTGCCTGGTTCCATAAAACGTCTTAATGCCTGATTCCATAAAACATCTTAAGAGAGTTTTTGATTGAAATGTGAAAAATGTATCTGTAACTATTAATTTTCCTTTAATCCAATAAAACTGTTAAGTGTCGCAGAAAGTTCTTTGAAACGAATTATTCCCTCTCTATGCAACCGGCACCTGTCCTAAGTACGGATAAATATAGAGAATTTGTATTTAGGGTTGTAATGGCGTAGTGGTTAATGAACTAAGCTAGGGATAAGAAGGTTGCCAGTTGAAACCCCACTATCAACACTATTGGGTCCTTGAACAAGGCCCTGAATTTAGGTTTATGTCAACAAATTTTATGTTTTCAGTGGCTTTCTGAGAAGTCTGATTTATCAGTATTGTTCACATGCAGTTGTGTTTTATCTCTGTTTATCTGCTTTGTGACCATGCTTATTGTCAAACGTGATATACAAAGAGTAATCGACTTTCTGAAACCTGATAAGCATTGTTTTTTTGCTTTTTGTTAGACGTGTGCCGTGATGCAGAGCTCGCAGAATGTAAAAGTGAGTGTCTGATCCAGTTCCAGACGCTCCACCCCATCTTTGTCATCACCTTCAGTTTTGTTTTTGTTAGTTTGTTTTTTTGGCTTTGTGTCACAGGAAGAATGTCGATGATGAATCATTAGTCAGGTCCAACCATTCATCTTTTGATTGCTTTATTTAGTTAATTCATATATTAGTTATATTTAATGGATTATATTCTATTTACTCGTCTTGGAATAGGATTTTATTGATCACGAGCACAAGTATAAAGTAAATTGGGATGTAAAGTCTTCACATTGTTTTTAAATTCAGAATCAGATATGCACTAATCTTATATCCTATTTCCCTTATTTTACATCTTCTGCAGACAGCCGTCCTAGTCAGGAAGGTAACTAACAACATGTGTGCAGGTCCAGCCTTTTGGGCTGCGCTAAGAAACATAGGACAGTGACTTCCTAGACGGCATTCGATGTCATCCAGATTGTTCGAATTCCTAGATGTCTAGATTACCTGCGTAGTCAATTGATTAAAGAACAAATGCAATTTTCAGTGGAAAACAAGTCAGCATCGGACACTCATTCTTTCAGCAAGGCAGTCCTAGAATTTCCAGGTTTACTTGCGATTTAGAGCATATTAGTAAAGTTTAAGCGCGTTTGGTACGCCTGTACTTAGACAACTAGGCACCGAGGTTGCACCCTACATTTCGGAGCACCAAGACTTATGTGGAGCATGGACACTCATTCTCTAATCTCCAATAGTCCCCATTTCTGTGCTGTGCCATCAATCAGCCAATAAAGGTTATAAAGTCCAATTCTTATTTGGATAAGCTAATTTTATGTGTACAGACGCCCAGCTAGTGAACAGCATAGATGCTATTGGACCTGTGTGTAAAATGTTAAATTGTTAAATATAAACCAAATATTAGTAGTTTACTATTTAATGAACATGTTAAACCAGTTTTCCGTTGTGTAGAAATCCACAATAACACAAATGACATTCTTTCAATTCTAGTTGTGTTTAGTCTTGTGTTAGATTACTAAACTCTAATAATTTATCTCTCCTTCTTTATAACACAACTGTTCATACTGTCAAATGTTTCCCAGCTCCCAGCATCGTGGTCGATGAGACTGACAAGAGTAACGGCTTCCTGAAACTCAAAGTGCTCGAGGAAGAAAATCAGTCAGATACACCCATGATTTGTATTAAACTCCAGCCGCACGGACAATGTTTGGTAAGACCTGCATAAGTATTTGTTCTCTATATTGTTCTCTATATTTGTTCACAAAACACCTGAACTGTCAGACAATATGGTGGAGAGTGGTTTGATCAGGCCAGCTATAGCCTAGCAGTTAAGATACTGGACTACTTCAGCTCTCCTAGGTTGCCACTGTTGGGCTTTTAAACAAGGCCCTTAACCCAATCAAATCAAGATTTATTTGTCATATACATAGTGATATAGAGTACAACCAGCAGTGAAATGCTTTTATTGCTCAGCCATGACATAATGGAAAGTTGTTACACCAATATGAAATTAAAATAGAATTTGAAAAATTTAAGTACAAAATTTGTTTTTAATAGTGATAATAAAGTGATAATAAAGTCCAAGCAGCAATAAACTGATGATACATGACCAAACTTGATTGCATTGGAAATTATTCTTTTTATTATTGAACAACTACATTCCTAATCAACCCAATAAACTCAAACATATCAAAGCTTAATATTTTTCTAAGTTGTAGTGTTTGTTTAGATTTGGCTATCTTAGGAGGATATCTGTTATTGCACATAACTACTACTGTGCAGAATTATTAGGCAACTTAATAAGTACTAAATATATACCCATCTCACTTGTTTAATTTCACTAGGTAACCCAATATAACAACAGAACGTTTAGAGATAAACATTGACATTTAAAAATCAAATCTAAAACAAACCAGGGACCAATATAAATACTTTGCTTATACTTTCTTATACTCCACACTCCATAGGCTTGGCTTTCAAACCTATAAAGCTTGGAGTAGGACAACATGTATAAAAAGGATGCTTTGATAAAAATACTGATTAGTTTAAAAATTCTGCACAGAGTGTATGCTATATAAAAGTCACTTAAGTCACTTCAAATAAAGACGTTCAAGGCCATTAGATCTGGAATCTGATCCCAGTTCATGTCACCTGAGAAGGATGTTTTTACAAATACTTCCTGTTTCTGTTACAGGATTTGAGAAACTGGACCTTACCTCTGCACGTCGTTACACCCTGCATGTGTTTCCAGGTTCTTTTACTGACAACCTGACTTTAATTTAATGAAAATTTTGATATGTAAATTTTGTAAGTATTGAATAGTGTGTGTGTGTGTGTGTGTGTGTGTGTGTGGTATAAGGCTTGGAGTCGTAGCTCTATGTATCGCTCTGAAGTTTGTCCCTTCAAAAACCATAGTGGTAAATCTCATCTCTTCTATAAGCATATTAAATACTCTTTACAACAACAGATCCTGTAAAGTTGGTCTATGTTTGTCTTCCTCTCCTCCAGAATTCATGACTAACGTAATAAGTACTATCACCCTCACTGTGAGATACTTCGAGACCAATGAAGGACGTCTGGCACTGGGTTGGGATCTGAGCGCCCCCTGCAGGGTGCAGGCTGAACTCTGGCTCTGCAGGTTGGACAGTGTTGAATGCAAAGAACTGCCCGGGTTCAGAACCAAGAGCAACATCACCAGTGTATGGAAGGAAAACTGGACAACGTTGTCGGTAAGTTTGGGTTCAAAATTGCATTCGAATATTTTGGGGCAAATGTGTGTTTTCATAAAGCATCACTTGTTTTTTTTTCACAGATCTCAGGAACATTTGCCAACATTTGCTCAAGAGATCCTCGGCACCACTGTGTGATGGTAAGGATTCTGCTAAGATTGCCAAACCCCACTACCACCAAGTTGTCATTAATGGGCCCCTGATTGAGGCACTTAACCCTTGATTGCTCAAAAGATAAGGTGTTTCATTGTAATTGTAAGTTGCTTTGGATTAGTTGTTTGCTAAATGCTGAAAATGTATTGCATGATAGGTGTGTAATATCCTGCATTACCTGTTATTCAGAACCTATTGCTGACTGGGAATGTGAACATTAAACATTTTTTGGGTGACCCCAACATGACCCTGGTGGGGTGCATTCTATGGTGGTATTTGTGGTTGAAATTTATTGTATTACAACAAGTATGTCTACTAATATATGAAATTGTATTAGTCACATTATTATTGATCATTTGTAATACTTTGTATTACTGATAGTAAGTAAATTTTTAATTACTTATGTTAATTTGAAATGGTATTTCATTGAGTTTGTTAAAATGTATGATCAATCTTGCAAGAATTAAATCCGGTGGTTTGGTATCTCGATGTATTTGTGTGTTTGTCTCTCCACATGTTTACAGGAAATTTCCACAACAGTATTGAAAGAACCATAGAATTTAGGAAAGTGAGACCAAGTTACTTTTTCCAAAGACATGATTGACGGAAATCATTCAGTCATGGGATTGAGGGAATGACTGAGCCGAGTTTCAGCTTTGTAGGATTTCGGAAAGTCGTAGATTTAGTGATGAGTGAATGAATGAGGGCTGTGGGGTTAACATGGATACATATGGATGGATGGATGGATGGATGAATAGATAAGCATCATGACATTTTATGCATTCTTTCTTTCAGTATAAGGTGGATGAGAAAATCTTTGGTCCGGTATGCTCATATACAAGTGAGTATCTGACTTTTAAAGATCCAGTTTCCTGCATTTGTGAATAATAACTGTTTTGGCGCTTTCTATTTGCCTTTGTAGCTAGTAGATGGCGCTGGAGCAGAATTGCTCTTCCAGTGCTGGTGGTCTTCATCCTGGCTGTGGTCGGAGCGTTTTTGCTCTGGAGAAAAGTAAAAGGTGAGTCAATGATTGACTGAGTTTTAGTTATGTTTAAGTGGTGTCACAAGGTGAGCTTGATACATCTCTGACATCTTGGTTTGGATCTCAGTAGTGATGCATGATGCATCTTCCATCTTTAAAACTCTTTTTTGAATTAGGTATCCACCCTGAGATTTTTCTGCATGTCTCATCAGGCTAAATGGAAAACACTCTTTATTGCAAGGCATTCTGGGAGACAGTACATTCTTTTTATGAATTTCCCAGTGCTGAATACAATCGACTCTTTCTGACTGTATTCCAGAGTTCATGTTCAATACAATGTGATACTGTTATGACCCTAAATCACTCTAAGGAATGCATTCTTTATCTTGCAGCTTGCCTTTCCAATTCGGACCCGATGTATTATTCTCAAGGTACCACACCCAAATATGCACATACATTTATACACACTTAATATGTGGACAGTTTTGACCAGTATTAGTGTTTTAAGGTTAGTCGATATGGTACAGGATTAATATTGAGTTGTGTCTGTTTGGATCCAATTTATGGGACTTTTTGGAGTTCTTAAGCCACTTTACATAAGAGCATTTGCTCAGAACTAATACATAGAAGCAATTATTCTCTTTCTGATGTCTCATCAGGTCGGTGTGGGACGGCTCTGCTGATTCACTCGTCGGGTTTTGACTCATCTCAGTCTGACTTGGTATTCAGGTTTGCCGAGATGTTGTCAGAGCTTGGTGTTTCTGTATCTTTGGATCTAAAGGACCAGAAAACTGTGAGCACTGTTGGTCCGACCCCGTGGCTGCACTCTCAGCTGCAGCACATTCAATTACATGGTGGCAAGGCACTGCTGCTGCTCTCTCACGATGCTCTTCACCAGACTAAGGAATGCTGGGATGATTGGAATGCTCAGAAGACTGCAGAAAAAGTGATTGGACAGAGCAGCAAGATGGGCTTACACTGGAGCTTGGATGTTTTTCGCTCTGCCCTGAACTGCATTATCCATGCACATCTGAAAGGTGGTGCTGACAAGCACTATGCTTTACTGCAGTTTGACTCGAAAAAAATAGACATGCCAGAACCTCTTCAGGATCTAAGGCTGTATAATCTACCCTCCGACTCCAAGGATCTTCTCGCTGACCTCCAAACCGGGCATCGAAACAGCATCGGGTCTCAACTGAAGAGGTTTCTCTGGGTTTGCAGGGCGTCTGCCAGGCTGAAGAAGGGTCTGATTGATTATAAAGAGAAGCGGTCAGCCTCCAAGTCAACATATGCGGGAGTGAAACCATTGAATATGGAGCCAAAGCAGGAGGAAGAGGAGACAATTCCTCTACAAAATGAACCTTAACATGCAAAAAACATGCATAATCTTTGTTTTTAACAACATTACATACTTTACCTGATTTAGTAAATCACTGGCTTAAGTACCATTTTCTGTTGCTTGGTTTTGATTGTGCAGAAAGAAAGTGTTAGTATTTATTTCCAAAGTGAAGTATTTCAGCTGCTTGATTGCTAAGATAATTATTTACTCACAGTACTCATTTATTTATAACGTTTAGTAACGGCAAATGAAATGTTAGTTTACCTGAAGTCATGCCAAACACAAGTGCCGGTAATAAACTAAACTAGATAGCGTGTTCATTTATTCTCTGTATTGTATCAAACACTGGATTTAATTTCTTATGCTGTCTTTGTAGGCATTTCTAGCTATAGGTGACAACTTGGCAGTGCAAACTTGGCAGTTTGGTTTATGTACAGTTTATTATCTACTTTATTAATCTATTTAAATGTCGAAGGAAGAGTAATTTGTAGAATTGCTGAATTTGCAAGTGTATTTTCCAGTGCTCTTGTGTACAGGGTTTGTTTGAAGGATGCAGGTCTACAAAAGTTTGCCTGCAAAAATGTTCAGCATTGCGACCGGAACAATACAACATATATTACTGGATAGGTTGTCTAACAAACACTGAAATAAATTATGGCATAAATGGCATAAAAAAGTAAAATGAAGGGAAAATACACATAACTTTTTGTAATTTTGTAAGTCTTACATGTTTAGCTTATTGTCCCCTCTAAATGTATTGGAACAGTGAACAGTGACCCTTTATTATTGCTGTAGACTAAAAGCACAACGTGAAATTAAAGCTGAAATGATACCAAAATTATTTCAGTCTACAGCAGAGATAAAGGAATTGTACGGGAACTGTGCTAATATGTATGTATGGTATGCAAGTATATATATATATATATGTGTGTGTGTGTGTGTGTGTGTGTGTGTGTGTGTGTGTGTGTGTGTGTGTGTGTGTGT
>JAOUQU010431997.1:0-10127 GCA_028566735.1 Ammoglanis amapaensis | reverse complement strand
GTCCCAGAAGTCCTTTGACGAATTGCAACTTTTTTTTCTTCCTGCGACTAATCGACCAATGGAATTTGGCCGACTAGTAATTTATTCGGTCGACCAACGAATAATCGATTAATTGCGGTCAGCCCTAGTGTGTTGTGTGGCACGGCTGATGACAACAGTGTCCACATAAATATGACTCACAATACTCTGCATCTGGGAATGTCACTTGGTCGCAAGTTAATCTGTACAATTGTTTTGAAATACAGTATAAAATACACTGAACAGTGGTCTATATGCCAGTGCCAAACGAAAAAAACAACAACTATCATATGATGCTGTGATTAAACTGCGTTTTTAAATGTAATCCAAGAGGGACAAAACATACGTCTGCAACTAAGAAGCTTCTGCATTATGTCTTAGGTTCTGATCCCACAACGATTTCCTGACAATTAACACTTAATAACATCTGTCACTGTGTGTCTTATATTGCCCTTCTCTCAAGGTGCCTCTGTATTTCCATTTGCATGTCGTTAAAAACTTACGTGTGTCTGCCAAACATCTTCAGTGCCACATTCATGTCTACAGTATTTCCAAACCGCATGTACTGTGGATCCTGGATGATCTGCAGCTTAAGTTTTCCCTCATTGTCAGTGCCGGCTGGTTTGTGATCTGCATCACAATAAACAATGCATACAGATCAATGCACGTTTAAGTTTACAGTCACCATATCCAAAACCTAGACGTAAAAAGACTCGCCTGTTTGCAGAAGCTTTTGAAACTGCTCTACAGCTTTGTCCACATTAACCTGGAGGAACTCCCAAAGCTTCAAATGAGGGAAAACAAATTCCCAAAGATGTTCTCTCAGGGTCTGCAAATAAATGATTTCTAACGTTGTTATGTTCTTAATTGATTATATTATAGTGCTCACCAATCTGTAAGTTCTAATATACGATTGCCTATATGCTAGAAGATGCAATTGTTATTGGAGGTTTTTTATTGTCGAACCTAGGAACTAAATAACAAGAACTAAATAACAGTAAAAAGCAATACTTTACGGACTATTGGGAAAAAATATGGTATACCAAATAGTCCAGATTCATAATGAACATTTTCATAATATAAAACTTCTGCTGTTCAGCCTGACATTTTTACTCAAAGACAGGTCAAAAACCAACACTTTTCTGGAACTAGTGTGTGTAAGTATAAAATAAAATGCAACGCAAACTTGATCTTAATACACAAATATAGTCCAAGCTTACATCAAGGTGTCTGTCATTCCCGATCAGAGCTGGTAAACCTTGCTCAGAGTATTTTCCATCCGCAATGTCACAGCTAAAGTGCCAGAGAGCTCTGTCCAGCATCCAGGCTGGCCTCAGGTGTGGAGAGTTCACCAGGTTGTAGCCACACTCGGGATGCTCTTTCAGCCATTTACTGTTAACCGCTAAACAGAAACAAAACTGCCAACGTTGGTCTATGCAGAACAACATTAGGGCTGGAAAGTCTTCTGAATACATAATGATAAATGTTATTATTATAAACACTGCTGCATTAGAATTATGTTTATAACAGATGAAAGTTAATGTGCGTTTATGCATGATGCATGCTTTGTTTTTAATTTATTTATGCACCTAAGTTTCACTTTTCTTTCTTTCACACTTGATTTTGTGTGACATTTGATTTGATGATACAGAACTAGCACAGGACTGCATTTTCACTTTGTTGCCCGATAGTCCTTTGGTGCTCGTGCACTGTATGTTTTTAGATCAGTGTAAACTTTTCACAATGTTTAATCATTTTAGGCAATTTGATGAATACCTGTCAGTGTACCTTAAATCTGAATTGAGATCTTTAAACATGAGGATGCACAGGTATCAGCTTGCACATTGTGAGCATAGTTACCTTGATATATAAGTCCTATTTTGAGATAGAGAGAGATTCTTGAGATCTTTTGAGATCTCTAGAGTGGTTGAATTTCACAATATGGTTAAATGTTTGACCTATAGAGATTTACTGAATAATTTGTTTCCTGTAATGTTGCACGATGTTAGTTTGTTCTTATTGGGACTGTAACAACCAGATCAGAATCTGGGCTGATTATCAACAAGCTTGCAGTAAATTAAACATGCATTTGTTATTTTGTTGTGGCACAAGTTGCAAATACAATAAATAAATTATGTATTGTTGGTTAAGACTAGGCAAAGTATTCACATATGTGTTAATTTTGACTTGTTTACCACCAATTTTCTAGCCATCTTTATTTACCACAAACACCACTACTCATCTTAGCAACTTCTATGACTAATATGACTTTTTTTTGGTCACTGTATAAAAGTTCCTATTATGTGTCCCATGCATACAGACAGAACGTAATTCCATGCCATGTTCCAGAACACGTAGAGGACACAGTGAAACATGGTAATGGCAAAGATAATGCTGGACTCTACTTTTAGAGCTGGACTGTGTCAGGGAAATGTCAAAAGAACATACCATTGTAATACCTTTTCTTGCTGCCTTGCAAATATTTCGATGATATACACTCATGTCCATGTCAAAGTATTTCTCATAGAAATACAGTTTCCCACAATTCTTCCCTCTGTAAACTAACCTTCAGATGAATAGTGACAGATAGCTGCAGAAAACGGAGAATCTGTGCAATGAGAGCAACTGCAATTCCTTCTGTAACGTTCCTCGTTCTGAGGTATGTATAATGCATTATTAGCATTATTGGCATTAACCACTGAATGAACCAGCAAAATGGGTCATGAGCGAATAACATTACCAATTGATTTATGGAAAGAAGAAAAGCCAACCAAGTCCAGAATCCCGATTCTCTAATAAGTTACCGGTTGAGCCGTTGGAATCATTATCATAGACTTGCTGTCTAAAGGTACCTCAACTGAATGAGCTATTATAAGAAGACACATTTTCAATGTATTCGTACCTGTATGGTTGTACACAACATCTGTAATGCAAACCATGTTCCAATCTTTTCTGATCTTTTCTAATAGGTTCCCCACATCTTCCCAAGTGTATGTTTTTCCCGGAGGAGAGAAATCAGGGTTCAGTTCAAGCTGGTCAGCTAAGGAGTAACAGGAACGTGACTCGCCCAGTGTCTGCAGAGGCGTCAAGTGGATTGTGTTGTAGCCTGAAAAAAAACATACTTTCTTGCTTAAACACTTGCTTACACAAGAATAGCCAGAATTGCTTTGGTGTAGCATTAGTATGTCAGTAAATCTATGGCTCAGGTTAGTCCATGACAGCCCAATGTTGTTCCTTTTCAAAAAGGAGGAAATGTGTTACTAGTTTAGAGAAATGCTTTTTAGTTAACACAAATATGCTTTTACCAACACAAGGAAATATAAGATTCTCATCGCTCATCATGTTAGGTGCTTTTTTCGTTTCTCACCAGTCTCCTTAGCCACTCGGAGTCGATCCAGCCATTCATCCAGTGGACCAAGACACTTGGCCAGATACGTCTGAGCAGTGATGCTGTTCAAAGGAAGAGGTTTCATCTCATGACTCACATGTAACACAGGGTCCACCACAAAGTATCCACCGCCTGACTTCTCTTCATTCCTGACATGAGAACAAAAGTGAAAATCATTGTCAAACCAAAACATTGTATGCCAAAACAGCATTAAGTTTACTAAGACCTACCCACAACCAAAGTAATACTGGTAAGATCCAGCAACCTCAAGGTCCAATTTGCAATACTTGTCAGAATCATCTTCTTTCCCAGTGAGGTTGATCCACTCCAGGGATCGAAAGTCATTTCTGATGAATTTTTCTCCTGGTGAAGGGTAGTTCGTGTAAACCCGGACGTTTTTTCCTTGCAAAGTGGGTCCCAGACGGAACTGAAGCTCATAGCCTTAAGCACATTAACGACAAAAATACAGAAAATACAGTAAGACAGTTCCTAAACAAGGTTTTCCTAACTTAATGCGACTTTTTGAGGCCTTGCATAACCAGCCATCTATTTAATGCACTTTATGTATTAAGGATGACGTAGATTATAATTTGGATATAAACCAAAATAAATAAGCTGCCTATTTATTGTGCAAACTAACTCTGACATAACTATAGTAATTTAACTCCCACACAGATATGCCTAAGTAATGCAAAATGAGAGCCAGTGTTAGAGGCTTGTGTTGGATAACACAGACTACACTACAGGCTATACATTAATTAACCCAAAGCAAATCCAGAATTTTTTTCCCCAACAGATCTAAGCTTTATAACAACATTAAAAAAACAATTGAAAAAATAACACAACTAACTTGTAAACATTTTGCTCGCCATACCTTGTTCCAGGCGAAACAGTCTCTTCTCTGGTGTCTCCATGTCATTGAACGAGGGCTGGTCTCTGTGGTGTAGAGCATATCATTCTTTTTTTAGGATATGCCCTTTACACACAACTGTGTGTCACTGCAGTGCCAGAATAAAGTGGTGCATACATGAACAACATGCGAAGAGTGTATAGCGAGGCCTAAAGAGGGTCATATATCATATTTATTCTCAGACCCAACCATTAACTATAGTCTAAAGCCTACAAAGGTTCAAGTAATTAGAATAAATGGTAATCGACTATCCATTCGTCTGGAATATCAGCCGGACAGAATAAAAGCATCAAATGAGTATAAATAGTCCGACTATAATCTGGAATAACGTGCATAGCGTGCTTCATGCCCCGGGCCCCAGAAAGTCTGTCAACTGGCCTGTATATTAGGCTATAAAATTGAGTACAAAAAGGATCCATCGAAGGCTCACTTTGGATCAGATGGGTCGTGGTTGACTATTGTACACTTGTTCAAACATTAATCAATAATAATTCATTTCCGAATGCAAAATTTATACATAATCTGACGTTACTGCTTTTTGGATAATAATCCACAACAGTTAAAAGTTACATAACTATGTTTGAGCTCTAACACAGGATTGTACTGAATGAATTTTTGGCTTGCAACTTTTGTCTTGATAAAAGAGTCAGATAGTTGATCATTATATTAGTAATACACTGTAATAAGACGTGTGTGATGTAAACTTGTGTTCAGTAAAGTGAGCACTCAACACTCACTCTGTAAGAAGTATCATTAGAATTTCTTGTGAATTCTGTCAGCTATAATTCGTTAGGTGTTGCCACTGTGGATTGTGGGAGGCATTATTTATCCTCCTATTTACCTGGCCTTAAGGGCAGCACTACAATGCACTGATCTACATACCCTAGTGGCTAAAGTGTAACCCGACTGACCATTGCCAGCACTGATTTTCAAACTGTAATGTAACTCTCTGTATTGACTCTTGACATTGGAGTGCTAGTGGAGCTACACCATGGCAACTGGGTATGAATAAATTAAAAAGAGGAAGACACATATACAAGATATGTTCATTTTATTCACTTCTAGATTTATTCTCACTTTATTTATCTTTATATAATTACTCAAAAATCGACAGGATGCCCAGATAATGAGAGATACATCTTGCGGGCTTTTAAAACAATCAAACAAAGAAACAAAAAGAAATCCTTACAGCAGAAGACAATACTGATCTATGTTTTTACACATTTCTTTTTCTTATTTAGAATAAATATTAATCTTTACAAACGTATATTTGCAAACTGCAAAATACCAGTTTGGGTTTACTTGCAGCTAAATTGAATATTCGTATTTTAGGTGACTGTGGAGCTCCTGCTCTTGCTTTGGATGCTTGGAGTGCTTGAGTGCAGATTCACAAAAACGTCTGTACACGTTGACAGTATTTTATGACCGCAGTGCATGTTGGGTGCTCAACTACTGCAGTGTGTCGATATCCGATAAATACACACATGCCAGTTAGCACATCCAGCTGTTTTAAAGGCAGGAAAACATCTGTACATCGGAAGTGTGCAAGAATGCTTGTAGTGAACGTAAGAACAAATGAAATTAAAAACTGGATTATTTTACAGAGTTCAATATGTACAAAGAACTGGGTGCATTTAAGTATTCAGCAGGTGTTGACTGACCGGCCGGACTCTCTTACCGATGGGTAAATTACAGTAACTGCTAGATTGACAGTCCAAACCTAAAAGCCTCAATAAATAATCATATTACAACTGGGCTAAGGTAGACACATTTTATACATAAGCTTGCTGTTGAATTAACAGCACGATCTAAAAGCTAGAAAACACTTCTTATCTAGAGAAAAAGATTTGAATTTGCACCGACAAGGAAGTCAAAACCAACGAGGCAAAAAGTCCGTCCTGCCAGAATCGTCCGCATACACACTCGAGACATGCGATTCTGAAAAGTGTGCATGAAAGCATGGAAGACAAGATTCAGCTTTGCTTCCTTCTATAAAAATAGCTATAAGCAGTGAGAAAGCGAGAGAACGAAACAAAACATTTCAGATTATTATATCCATACAGAGTGGAATGTGTGCGTTTACTCGTGTCTCAGTAGTTTAGAGTTCAGAGAGGTTACATGCACATGAAACGCATTCATCCTCGAGTCTTCCAGTTACCCTCATCAGTTCATAATACATGGCAAAATAATTCAAATGCAAAATAAACTTTCATAGATCTAAAGTGACGAGAAATATCCTTCAGATTCTTCTTAGAGTGCAAACATTTTCAGCCAATACTTATTTGTTGTACAGGAACGGAATTATCCGCCAGGTACAGTTAGATCCCTTCACTCAGCAGGAAAAGCCACACGGGATTGGAACTACAATTCCCACAATGCACCAACTCACCAGCTGCTCTCATAATGATCAGCAACCATTAAGCTTGTGGAAATGTGTCCATTTCAGCCCCTCGCCTTCTGCTTCATTGTAATAAACACATAAAAGGAAATGAAAGACAGACAATATTATATTATAAACAATGTCATCACATGTGTCTTATGTCATGAACATTATGTAAACACACACACACACTCCCCATCGGGCCACACTGTGTCCCTCACATAGGTCAACATATTGTAGATATACTGAAGCTCTACTGAAAATCGAACAAAAATCAAACCAATCATTAACATTAACGCGAAATATCTGATGTGTTTGTGTCTGGGTTCTTTTGTGTGCATGTAGAGGGAGTCAAATATTGCGTGGAATCTGGATCTGGCTATAGAGCCCCTCAGTCTCACAACACAGGGAGGTCACAGGACCATACAAATATGCTTATTCTTGAACATGGACACACACACACACACACACCAATGTGCATACAACTCTTAATCATCTACTAAAAAGTGCTTAAATGAAACTGTTAACGGTGCCAGAAAGAAACGAGTACAATCAGCGATCCGAAAACGTCGTCGCTTTGAACCTTATTTGACCTCAAGTATGGAAGGATTGGACTCCATGATGGCAACAATGATGCGATCGATGTAGTCCTGGAGACGAAAGTTTATCTCTTCTTGCTTCTGGATGGCCTCCATTAACTACGGACATAAACACACAGAGTAACCTGATTAGAAATAATCCATTCGTAAATCAAGCTAGAAAAGAAATTGAAAAGAAGGTACATATATATATATATATATAACAATGTTATTAAAAAGATACATATACAAATAATAATAATAAAAGTAGGCACAAAAACTTTGTAGACATGACAAGTAATAACATTTAATTTCAAGCTCCTTCTTTACAATAAAGTTTGTGGTAAGGCAGTCGTCTAATATGGGAACCAATTTCAATTTGAGTCTTTGCTCCACTCCCAGTCAGGCCAACTGGCCGTCTCTGAAGGAGAACAGTATGTCAGCCGGGGCAAGAATTGTTAAATTGTGCTTTATTCTTCGGCCACTTGTCAAGACATTTGACCTTTAAAACAAAAACGTGTAAATGTAAAATGTATCTATTCCGTGTACTTGGGACACAAAAGTACCTCTGAACGGGAAACATTGTTGATTTCTGCAGCAAGTGACTCGGACAGGGACTCAGTGAAGAGACTTTTTGCCCCCTGAATGCTGAGGTTGATGATCTGTCCATTCAGCTCATCGTTTTGTTCTTTCAGACTGCGATTATCCTGAGGAGAAGAAGTAAAAAAGTAATCAGAATGTATCTTTATGCCGAGAGATTGAGAAGTTTGCCCACATATGTAAATTAATTGTACACGTCTTTGACTTTAGGGAGTCAGGAACTTAATTTTAGCCTAAATACATGCTTTGAAATGTATTAATTTAAATGTAATAAAGTAGATTATAGAGTATGCTTGCTAACGTATAATGTAAAATTGATATAAAATAAATATCTATTTAATTTATGTAATGAGGGATATAACAATACACTCTATCCACAGTGTGATACAATTCATGGTTATGGGTTCACAACAGGATATTTTCCCCAAATAACTTGTGACAAGTGCTGTCATTTCTTTAAAATAAAGTATCTCTTATTATGTTTTATTAAGCTAAACAATGAATGTCTTTATTTCTGAGGTAGTTGTGAACTATAATAAAATTCTGAATGTTTCTTTATGATAAGTGTTTAAACAAAAATAAAGCAACAGCGCCATCTGGTGTTTAAAGTGAATATCGCTTCGATACATCTTAAATAAAGCAGAAATTCACGATAAGTGAATCGATTCTCATCATCGTTATATCATCGTTACTTCCATGTTTAAAACACAATAAATAAGAGAAACCCCGAACAAACATAGATGTTCTGTGTTCTATAATAAAATGATGTTCTGTAATTAGGTCTGTAAAAAGGTCCTATAAGAGTCCTAAACGTGTTAACAGACTACAGAAACTTTGACCCATTTACTCCATAGTGCACTAGGTAGGGGGAAGCTATTTTGTTTAAGTGTGTGTACATCACATACTTGTGTACATCAATTCACACTAGAGTCGGACATGGATACCCATAATGCACTGTGCTGTTTGTAATTATTCTACAAAAATCTTTATTGTAAGCATCAATGTAGAATTAAGAATTTATTAGGGAATTGATGTTGCTAATCGTTACGGTTTACTCTTAATTTATGCGATATGTCGTATTGAGCAAAGCTACACAAAGTAGTATCCAAAATCGTTCACTAGTGAACCATTTTGAACCCAGACATGGTGTTTGTGTGTACCTGTTTAAGTCTGCGGATTTCCTGCTCCAGCTCGTTCTCTCTCATGTGTGTGTTGTACTCCTGCAAACCAGCGGCAGGTGAACGTCCATGCCGAGCCTCCATGTCTAACTTGAACAACTGCAACAGCTCGAGCTGCTTTCTTAGGTCCTCTATCAACTAAACAGACGTCATTTGGTTGTCAATCCATCTCCAAGATTCCGATCATATCTGTGTAGACACCAGGAGTACCCGTCCGAAGTCACACAATCTTAAATTTCCCACCTACCTCTTGTGTGTTCTCTTTCTCTTTTTGGTTGGTGTGGCGCTCATGGCTCAGCTTGTCGGCCATCTTCCTGCGAGAGTCGGTCTCTTTATTTAGCCTGTCAGTTGTGTCATCCATCTCATCCAGAAGTTTCCTCTTCTCCTACGGTAAGTGGTTTCACAAATGATTTAGAAAAAGTATGTTCATGGATGGGACCAGAGCTTATTCCAAAAACGTGTCAGCTTATTCTAAAGAAGTGTCAGAACTGACCATGTAATAGGTTTAGACTATAATAGCAACAGTAACGTAGCTAAATAATATTGCTTAACACGAATAGTTAAATCATCGTGTGACCCACCAAAAGCACATTTTATAATCAGCACTCTAATTTGGGGATTGAATAATTACCAAATTACAGGGATAATCATTCGTTCACTTTCCCGAAAGAACAACGCTCAGTCAATATACAAAGTACATTTTGGAATAGTTTGTTGTCGTAAAGTGCTACCAGGTTTGGCTGGAATGCTATCAATTTTACCTCTTCAAGTCGTTCGATGTTGGCTTTCAGACATGGCACGCATGATCGTAGTTCACTGTTCTCCTCATCTAACTGCTGAAGCCTGCATACCAACACAACACACAAAAAGGTTAATAATCATTTTTAATAAATAAAAAACAAACCCATGCCCATACACGATATACTTTGATTACCGTATTGGCCCGAGTATAAGCCGCACCCGAATCTAAGACGCACCCTTAATTTTGAGAGGGATTCATAAAAAAATATAAAAATTGAGAGAATAAAACTTGATCTAGTATTTTATTCTCTTTGGACTGGTGTGGTGGATACTG
>JAOUQU010431987.1:0-10127 GCA_028566735.1 Ammoglanis amapaensis | reverse complement strand
GTCGACCAATGGAATTTGGCCGACTAGTAATTTTTTCGGTCGACCAACGAATAATTGATTATTTGCGGACAGCCCTACTGTTTAGAGACTTAGGATCAAAACAGCATCGCAATAAAGTGGTTTCATGAAAGTTTATAGTTTGGCTAATCTAAGGAAAAGTTAAATAATATTGAGGCTTTTCAAATGGTGCTAGGATGAGGAAACTATGAGGGATCATCATAAATGTGGGGGAGTGGTATTTGCTCGTGTCTGGGACCGCTTATAGTCCACATTTTGATCTGATTTTCACCTTTTTAGTCCTTATTCAAAGAAGATGTATGAGATGTTGTGATGATTGTTGTGAAAACAGACGACTATGAAGTCAACCAAAAATATTATTTGTCCACGGAATTAAAGTGATTTGATGAAGAGGCACACATCAGAGCTAGGCTCCCGAATACATCATGACTGGCTAGGCAAAGTGCTGCTCATATAGGGTGGGACTCCTCATAATAAGTCGGTCTTTGTCGGCGTTTTGATGGCGACATGAACAGAAGAGGAGAAAGATCAGTGTGTGGCTTGACGTACACAGCGCTGACCTGTACATGCACTGGCCTAGTGCCTAAATACACCAAATGTGAATGTGCATAAATGTTCTTGTACTAAACCCGTCTGATGTCTGTTCTTTAGGTGAGCGGTCTGCCCACACCTGATCTAATCTGGCAGCTGAACGGCGTGACAATCCGTCCGGATTCCTACCACAAGATGCTGGTTAGAGAGAACGGCGTCCATTCTCTAGTAATCGAGCCGGTCACTAACAGAGATGCGGGCGTTTACACGTGCATCGCCAGCAACAGAGCCGGACAGAACTCCTTCAATCTGGAGCTGATTGTAGCTGGTACATAATCTTCTTGTTCACTCTGTTCTATAAAAACTCACTAATTCCAAACAGATATCTGAATACATCGTACCCGACAATGAACCCAGTCATTTCAGCAGCACAAACATTTATCTGTTATAGATTAAACAAAGCTGCCAAACATGTTTCTTTTCTGTTGTAGCTAAAGAGATGCACAAAGCTCCCACCTTTATCGAGAAGCTCCAGAACACAAGTGTTGCCGAGGGTTATCCTGTGCGTTTGGAGTGCCGTGTTTCTGGAGTCCCGTTCCCACAGATTTTCTGGAAGAGAGAAAATGAGTCCATCACTCACAACACAGACAGAATAAGGTGCTTATTATATTTTATATTACATTACATTGCATTTAGTCGACGCTTTTATCCAAAGCGACTTACAATGAGAAGTACAAGAACACAGGTTAGAAGGAACATCATTGTACAGCTGAGGGCAAGTTTGTTCAGAGGTGTTGGGAGAGTAGATGCTCTTTGAAGCTTTTGCTTTTGAAACAAATCCGAAAATTATTTATCACCGGGTACTGGTATCGGGAATTACTGATATATACTACCCAACCTAATTCACAGGGGTTTGCTGACAGTTCTAGGTGTACAATCCGCCATTACAATCCAGTTATACCTATTAATATTGATACATCAATAATAATATATATATATATATATATATATGGACTAGACGCCAATATGGACAATACGGACTATTGAGAGAATTGATACCTACTAGACTGATTTTAATGTTGACATGATGTTCGACCAGTACAGAGACATTTAATCATTATGTGCTTTATATGTGTGTGTGGGGTGGGGTTTGTGATTGGAAGGTTGCTGGTTGAATTCAGAGAGTCAACAGGTCACTATTGGAGGGCCCATGAGCAAGGCACCGAACTCCTAACTGCTGCTTGGGTATCGTGGCTAGAGCTGCTTACTACGACAGGCATGTGTGCTCACTTCTGCACCATAGTGTGTGTTTCACTGCACAAGTTGGGTTAAACAGGGAGGAGTAATTTAAAAAGCACAGCGGTGATTTTCTTAATTAAAAAAATTATTTTGTAGTCGCCATTTGTTTGTTCATTCGAAGTACGAGTGTAATATAATATAAAAGTACTTTAAAAAGTTCTGTGAAATTTCCAGTGATTTGGTCATAGAACCACTAGCATGCCTTGCACTATTAGGTTATGCTTTCGGAAGCCTGCTATGGATTCTTGCGGTTTCTGCAGGTATGTTTTTATTCGCAAGCACACTGAACCACAGCTCACATAAGTCAGTTCCATAAATGGCAACTACTGGTCTGCTGGACTCGACGGCTGTTCAAACAGCTACGAAGTGTTTACACAAACGATGACAAGCAAGACCTTTTAAAGGGGAGCACACACACTTCCACATCCACAAACATGCCTGTCTTACATTTATAGCCTAACCTAAGGCTTCTGTAGACCAAAACTTAGATGTGGTCACCCACGAGTCAACCACATGAAGAAAACAATAAAAGAGACGCTTTTTTAATTAGTGAAATTGTTACATAAGGTGGTCATTTCATAATGAACAGCCAGTAACTCACTCCGGCTGTTTTTTTTTAAGAACTTCATGTTTACAAGCTGCCTACATGGTGTTTTCCTACCATACGGACAGACATGAACAGAGTTGTTGTTTTATTATTTGACAGTTCAATTTTCAGCATTTAGAAGATGCTTTTATCCAAAGCGACTTACAGGACAGTTACACTATACAGTCTGAACAATCAAAATTAACAAATTAATACTGAGATAGAATCTGCACATTTAACGATTTTTATAATTATTAAACTTTAATTACTTTCATGTGGAGAAACAAGTCTTTCTGTCATTAAAAAATAGATCAAAAGCTCACCTCTTTACCAAACACTTAAGCTAAATCACTCATTTATTTACTTTTACTAAAAGACTCACGAAGTTATATACGTTTTGTATTTTTCAGCTAATATGGTTGTTTACTAGTATGGAAGCTCTTCTGTCCGTCGCTCTAGATAAGCACATCTGCTCAATGCTGACATCACAAGTGTAAATGTTAAATAAGAGTTGTCTGCTTTTTTGCTCAGTATTAGTACCATTGTATTTTTTGCCTTACCTAATTACTCTTTTTGGTATTTATCTGAGGATAATAACTTGGAAACCATACTGCACAGACTCTAAAGAAAACATTTTATAATTTTTACAATAATATAATAGTGTTGCAGTTTGGCACCTGCACTACCTGCTCTGTCAGCATGTTATTCAACATAAAACTTAGCAGAGATCAAAAGTGTGGCTTTTCTAATTCAATGTTAGAAGTTAAGTACACTAATTACTTATAGGTGCACAAACTATGTGCATGAACTAGGTTTCCAGCTTAGTGACTACCGTATGGGAAGGCAAATTCTTTTTTCAGTTTAAAGGATGTATTCTCATTTATAGTTATTATATTTTTGTGTCATAAGACAACATAATCACACAACCGATATCATTTTTTTTAAATCGTTCCATCCAGTCAGTATGCACCGTAAAAGTAATTCACCACCACATTACTAGGGGGCTATCAAGTGTCTAAGGGTTTTGTTGTTTTTGTATTTACTTTCCAGTTTAATCCCTGAGAGAGAAAGTTCATTGTAGATTTTAACTGATCAATATTGATTTAAAATGAATGATTTAAAATGTTGGCTCATGAAAGAAACCTTGCCATATACAGAAAGTGAATACTTTATTCACAATCGTGCACACTCATTGTTTTGGTGGCTAAAGTTTAGACATTTTGGAGGTTCACTTAGATGAGGGTGGCTTTGTAAAGGGAGTCGAGTTGACGTTGGGACGACTAGGTCACAAGATGTGGTTTGTTTTAACACTGACTTCAAGCCCACTCTGCATCTTTGGGATAAATCGTCTGTTACAAATGAGTCCTTCTTATCGAGTATCAGGGCCAGACATCACGAATGCTCTTTGGACTGTACATACAAACAAATCTTTTCTCAACATTGGAGGCTTTTAGTAAATAACTTTGCAATAGCAAAATGTCACCGAATGTCTGTGACCGCTTTGTTTTTTACTTATTTATACTGTGTATGATGTTAATTTCAAAAGTAATATTTGTACATACATTTACATTTTACAGTACCACGTTCGACTCTGTATGTGACAAAGAATTCTTGGTTTGCTTTAATAACCCCGTATCCTTGTTTCTGGTTATGAAATGGGACGTGGTCCACACGGCTACATGACCATATATTTCTGTAGTATTTAAACATGGACTAACAGTGGTGTGCTCTGAACTTTTCAGCATGCATCAGGACAACTTCGGCTATCTGTGTATGATTATCCAGCCGGCTTTTAAGGAAGATGCAGGCTGGTACACCGTCTCAGCCAAGAATGAAGCTGGCATCATCTCCAGTACAGCACGACTCGATATACATGGTGAGTCAGTCACACATACATTCAACCTCGAGTCCAAGATAATAAGCATTTGGGTTTCTTTTCATGTCGGAGTGTTGTAGTAGGAATGAACACCTGGTATAAAACGTTTCATTAAACAGTTTCCAGATCAGACGTAGGGAGCCAAAGTGAGGTAATATAATTGGGCTATTACACGAGAAAAAAACTCATCCACTGGGCCAACAAAAGCAAACTCCCTTTTTAGACCCGTTCCCTAAAGTAAATCCTCCTGTCATTGCCTCATGCTTGCCATTAACATCGTTTTACGAATTTTAATCTTTTAATTAATGCTGTTGCATGACAGGGTTTACTAGGGTTGGAACGTAGAGCTGGCAGCATTCCCTAACCACTGTTTAGTGATTACACTGTATAAAGGAAATGCATTGGTATGGTATTGGTTGGTATGATAGTAACCAAAGATTTATAAGGAACCACTTGAATAGAATGGTGTGTGCTTTGCACACCCATCTTAATTATTATCTTAAACTTCAGGACTTTTTGTTACAGTCTGTCCGGGTTCTTTTCGGGTACTTTGGTTACCTCCCACAGTCCGGTTAATTAGAGGATCTGAAATTGTCCTGTGCTTATATGTGTGTGTGTTTGTTTCAGTACACTGTAATTTGAACGACTGGCAACCTTTTCAGGTGTTTAGTGTTTTCATTGTGTCCAACTGTGACCCTTAATTAGATTAAGAGGTGATGAAACTAGGTGATGAATGAATGGATGGATGCTAATTTATTTACTCTTTTTAATCTGTTTGTAGCTCAATATCATCAAACGCACATCACAAAGCCAAAGAAGATGCGCCCTTCAACCAGCCGTTATGCTGCTCTGACTGAACGTGGCCTGGATGTAAAAGCAGCCTTCTTCCCCGACTCCAGCCCCCTGCCTCCCGGTGCCCTAGTGGAAAGCGATGACCTGTAGATGCGCAAAGGCTCTGGCTCTATAAACCCTAACCATTTGACCCCAGTGCCAGTGTCCCCACAACATTGCCACAATCGCAGTACCTGCACACATGGAACTTCTTTAATTTCATATCCAAAACTTTCACTTTATCATGATAAATTCGAGTTTTATTCAGTGGGGTAGCCTGATGGGCACTGAAGTGTGGTTGTTCCCCTAAAAACAAAAAACCAAGCTGATCCGAAGGAGGAGCAGCGATAAAGTTTTTCACAAGTGCCTAAAACGTATTAAGCATATCAAAATCTATTCTAAATAAAGTAGTTTTTAGTTTTGCATGGTGCCAATACTTATTTCTAAGTGCCGTAGTCTTCCGGGTTTCTGGAAATCTGTTCATTTTGTAGAAATGTATTTATATAAAATAGGGGAAGTGACATGAATGGGGTGCGTTTAATTTACTTCTCAGGCACTTTCAAAGCCGGTCTGAAATTTATACTGGACTGGGAGAAGATGGATTTGATCACACTGCCACACCCATTCATCCAGTCTGGATTTCCACAGTGCCGTTAACTAGATTGAGGCCGGGCCTTATTATTATTTCTCCTTTTCTTTTTTGTTTGGTCATGAGGAAGTTGTTGAAGAAAAACGTCGAAGTTAGACGGATGTTATGTTTCTACGGACCCGAGTGACTGGTAGGTGAGAGAAGTTGATAACGAGAGGCAGAGTTGGTGCGGTAATGGATGTCGGTGGTGCTAGTTTTGGAGAACATGAAGAGCATTGGCTACTACACAAAGAATTTGGTGTCACTTTATATGGACAGTGAAAGTGGTTTCAAAAAAACAAATTAACCAAAAAGTCAGTTTGCAGCGAGTACGTTAGAGGCTGAAGTGAGTTTCTGATTTGAGATTTGGAACGACAGACTCATACAGGTGTATTTATCACTTATTCATGACTGTATAGTTCAGTAAGAAGGAAACCACTGAAGCACAGCCATATTTACAGCCATATGCAGTCATTAAATTATATTAGTGATTCTTTATGGCTTCGCCAAATTCAAAACCTGCCTTATTTAACTATGTATGCTCCTTCTTTAATATTAATATATACACATACACAACACCAGTACTTGTATTACATCAGTTTTGATTGGCGTAAACGTTGCACACATTTTAAAGCTTGCATTTATTTTAAAGTTATATTCGAAAGTATGATTACATATGTACTCGCACAAATCCTTTCGGTTATTTTTTGCCTTTTTTGTTTTGCTGTTAGCTGTTTATTATTCACACACACTCATTATGAATTATTCTATTTCCAAGCCAACCTGCCTGTATTTGGAATGTTCTTCTGTCTGACCATTTTGGTTCATGGACAACGTAAATAAAACATATCTTGAAATGCTGTGTTGGATGGGTCAGTCTGAAGTAATATTTTTATTTATTAGTCAAAAGTCATAAGCATGTCCTTTAACTGTACACTGTGATGAATGTTTATACACTGATACAATGATGACAGGACAGGCCGTTTACTTCTTACACAAAACGTCTTTAATTTCAAACACTGTTTGCTTTTCCGATTCAGCTTACTTTCATGTCTTTGGACTGTGCGAGGAAACTGTTGCCCCATTCTCTAAAATGAACTGTTATGATTCCAACAACACTTTTACAGGCCATTTACAGACAGTTCAGGCATGAAAACCAGGCCCATAAAAAAGGAACTGAACAAGTCTGGTGGTTGGGAATTTCAGAGTTTGGCTCTGACCTTTAATCCCTTTTAACATATTTGGGTTGAATTGGTGGTTTTGATCTGCTAGATTGCTGCAAATTCCAGTAGCCACTCCCAAAAGAGTGCAAATTGCTTTTCCAGAAGTGTGGAGGAGGTTTAAGTTGCAAAAGCGATCGAAACTCAGGATGATGACCACCAAGCAGGTGGTCAGCTGTGTACATTTGAGGTTCTTCTGAGGGACGGTAAGAGCTACAGTACATCTACATCTATAGTACAGAGTCAAGAAGAATTTTATTTGCTATTCTTTTATTTTAAATTCTACTCTCAGCAGGAGTTAGTAGGAGTTAGTAGCCTATCAGTTAACATACTGGACTAGTAATTGAAAGGTGACTGGTTCAAGCCCCACCACTACCATTAGCCACTGCCGATTCTTAAGAAAGAGCCACAACTGTACATTGCTTTGGATAAATGTGTGTGCTAAATACCATAAATGTGATCATACATCCTGGTATGTGCGTGTTAATGTGTTGCTTCACAAGGCTGGAAGCAGAACAGCCGATGACATCAGGCAGCAACTCAAATCTTCCACACATTGACCCTACGCCCTCATCCTTTGGCAGAATGAGTATGCAGCTATATGCCGGCCATTAAAATCTCCCAAATAGCCAAAAATAAACCCAATTTTAATCCAGCTGTGATGAAGACTGAGCAGAACTTAGAAAACCAAGAAAATTTGCTTCAACTCTTCCATATTTAGCCACATTAATTCACTGGTCATACTGGTCACATTTTAAAAACATCCGTTGTGAGGTCAATAAAGTGTATAAACCCTAGTTGTTAAGTTTCGTTTGTTACTACACTCTACACATTCATTGCTAGTTGGTGTAAGCACTTGTTTATAATCATGAAGAATCTCATGAAGAAACTAGTTATCTAGCAGCCTTCACAGTAACATGAACTCAACCTAACTAAACATGTTTGGGATTAATTAAAACGTCACCATTAATTAACAGTAACATCTGACTACCAATTATGATTTGACCTTAAGTCTTGATAAAAGCCTTTCATACGTGCATAACTAGAGGGAGTAACACTAAATTAATGCCTAGAGTTTAGAACAGAATGTCCAACAAGGTTATGATCAGGTGACCATATAATTCTGGTCATTTCTTTTTATAAAAATGCTCAGAAAAATTCTTATTGGCCTATTAATCTAATAAGCCTAATAGGGATAAGTCTAGTACTTATTTACATTCTTAACTAAGTTACATAGCCAGTCCTCCATCCACTAATAGAACCTGTCCCGTAACGTAGGGAGCCTCCAGGAGAAACAAAACAGACTGTGCCACCTCCTCCGGCTCACCAAATCGACCTAGTGGAATTCTCTTCACCTCCTCATCCTCGTTTAGTCCTGCTGTCATGTCTGTCCGAATGAGTCCTGATGAATGACAAAATACAGGATAAAAAACAAAAAGTTCTACAATTTAAATGCATTTATAAATCTAAACATTTCCCAATCGTCTTAAATCTGAATTATTGAACCGTTATCATTCATGTGTAGCTGTTCTTGTTTTGTTTCTGATTGTTTTTCTGACATAGCTTTCCTCTTGATATCACATCATAACTGGCGTTCCATTCAGATGTTTCGCAAGTTCAATACGGAATTATTAAATATAGGCATCAAATTTAAAAAATATTGCGTTTCCCATGCAGACTATGCCATACTACCCACCTAGTCATTGTGCCTTGGTACCCACAAAATAAAGAAACAGTTACCTGGAGCTAGCAAGTTCACTCGTATGTTTCGAGAAGCAACCTCTTTGGCGAGGGAGCGTGTGAAGCCCTCAAGGCCGGCTTTGCTCGCACTGTACACACACTGACCAGCATTTCCTTTTACACCTACCACAGAACCTGTCCACACAACGGCATCAGTTAGCTGTGAAACACATTTATTTATTCAATGTATTACTTTTCACGCCATGTTTCATGTCAGGAGACATTCATTCATCACACACATCAAACACAGTTGTGGATCATTTTTTTGTCATCAATATGACTTACCTGCTTGTTTTTGGACTGTGGGAGGAAAACGGAGTCGTTTACAAAAGTAAACATTCTTTTAAAAAAATTAGCTAAAACAATATAAACTTATAAAAATATAAACCTGTTTGGCGACGCAATTGTTAGCCTTGTGAAATCAGAACCGGTAATTACGATACTTTACCGCCACCAAGTGGTCATGATATAGTAATAGCAGTAAATCTAGCTGACGAAGTCTCGTTCTGAGGAGATTCTAATTTGAGGAGACGTTTTGTCCTGTTTTTTTCATGTTCTCAAAACGTTTATATTATGAAATGCTATATAATGTATCATTTAACATTGTAAAGTTAGAAGCCCCATTTTTCAAGATCAAACGTTCTAGTGAAGTTACATTAGGTCAAAGCTGTAGGAATGTTAGCTGAGACATAGTGTAGCTTTAAGCTTTAAATGTAACATTGCATAACTTTAAATAACACAAATACAGTCAGGCTACTTTTATACTAGTAAAAAGGCTGTGCATAAACTTAGATTTGCTTTTCGTCCTGTTATTTTTGAATTTAGTATACATTATATTTTATATCATGTATACTAAATTAAAAATATACAACAATCTGGTCTCATGATATAAATCCTAACAATGAGAGCTTGGTTTGATGCTATAATCTGGAAGTAAGAAACATTCCTAGTTGGTTGGCTGGTGTTTACCTGAGTGGGAACAGGGTGTTAACAATTAGGTTTATAGCTATAAAATATATCTGAGGTGATGTCTGAGGTGAACAGATGAATGTGGCTAATATTTGTGTGAAAGGGGGAGTTTGGTAAGAATAGTTTGGAAAAAATCTAGCCCTATCACAGTTGTGAGCTTGAACAAAACCCTTAACTAAAATTTTTACAGATAAAACTGGATTATCGTAAAAGGCAACATATTTATCCTCCTGAGACCCAGACCTTTCCCTGATGTGCGTTTTTTATTTCGTCTAGCTATTTGGGATTAGTAGGACTTACCAAGCATAAAAATTAAATTTTGACTTTGTACATGAAGCCGTTTTTGGAAAAAATAATGTCCTCGTATGGAGACAGTAGGTCTAAAATAAAGAAACAATTGGCTAACAAAGAACAAAACTGTTTGATTGA
>JAOUQU010431976.1:0-10128 GCA_028566735.1 Ammoglanis amapaensis | reverse complement strand
GTGTGTGTGTGTGTGTGTGTGTGTGTGTGTGTGTGTGTGTCTTTAGGCTCATGGTGAGCTTTCGTGCGATCAGTGCATCAGCAACAACACCAAGAGTAAAAAAACAAACAAATAAACATCACCATAACCAACCTACACATGATCATAACTACTGTATAACTCACCAAGCTGTTACTAATTTCGATCTTAAACTTACAGTAACTCATTATAAACCCTGAACTAACTAAACTAACCTAACTCAGTAAACCAGGACAGTGCAGGTTACATGGTGCAGTATTGAGAGATTTTTTTGGTGTTTGTGTGTGTGGTGGGGGGGGGGGGGGTTTACAGCTGCTAGATAATAGTGCTATCAGGTTCACCTGGTTTTAGGGAGAACTCAGACCGGAGACTTAATCCGCTGTGAGGTCCTGATGAACACATGATTGTGTGGATGCAGGTGTCTCACCACCCACTGCAGAAGATGGAATGAAATGCATGAGCAGGTGAGGATTGTGAGGATGCTCGAGGTACAGTCCTCATCCTCATTCCACACAGTCGAGATGAACTGGAATGTTGACGCTGAAGCTTCCTTGGAGAGTGGAGACTTTTAATGTCTCAAACCCAGGGAAGTCACACACTTCCATCACACACACAACAAATTAACACACCCAAACACACTTACACACATAAACAAACGCATTTACTGAAGAGCCACAAAATTAACAATAGACAGACTGACAGACAGGTGAGAGATAGTTGGAAAGATCAATTGATATGTACAAACAGACTGATAGACATATGTATAACGCGCACACACACACACACACACACCATACTGAGGAAAACTTCTGCGCATCTGTGATGGATCACTTCAACAGTGAAGGTTATAGCAAAGCAATTACTTTCACTTTTATTACACACGCTCCAAGCGCTACAACATCTGCCCACATCTGCACTTAACTGTACTTATCTGGACTCTTTCTCCAAAATAAATGTCTGTCCACATACATTTGGCCCCTCGACATGCTGGGAAACGCTGCAAATGATGTGCACGACTGAATCAACGACGGGATGAAAATAAGAAAATCTGCACCCATGAAAAGGCAGGATTTAGGAACAATACGTCTCTGGAGCAGGAATCACTGTCAACAAACACAGCTCTGCAAACAGACCCCACCTTAAACCACCTGCACGCACACACACACACACACACACAGCCCTCCAAGCATCGGCACTCTCTTTAAAGACACAAAAGGGAAGCGGCTCACCTGTCTCTATTCACCTGAAGTTATTAAGCTCTCTCTCTGGCAGGAAGTTCACTCACTCACACCACACACACACACACACACACACACACACACACACACACACACACACACACACATAGTGAGTGAGCTAGCCCTTCACAAAAACAACCCTGCATCACTGTGACCTGGATCAGGTTGATATCAGATTCATGTTCTTTAAAACAACAGTGCCCCCCCCACACACACACACACACACCGATGCATTATTTGAAATGCATGGACCGCGGTAATATAGTGTTAATGTTACAATATTTGTGGGTCAATATATGCCATATGTCTAATAGTAATAAATATCTTTCTGGTTACGTATGTAGTGGGTGTGTTTGTGTGTGTTCTCCTTACAGCCACCAGGAATCAGGGACACTGCTTGTTGTTGCCAAATAGAGACACAGAAATAAATCATTAGTTGTAGAAACTTGTAATTACAACCTGATTGCACCGGTACATTTTTGAGTACAAAAAAAGTACCAGCTACTCAGTCCACCAGTGATCTGAATCCCATTCATTAGACAGGGAACCAATAGCAGCTCAAAAACTGGTCTTGCCTTGACATCATTGTGAAACCTGAGATGATTCTCTGATGGATACAGAGACCAAAGATCTGCTACCGTTCACTAAATTCCTCGAAACAAAAGCTTGAAAATGCTGGCGAGAGAAAGGAGAACATAAAAGTGTTGCCCGGGGTGTAGCGAGTCACTTTTAATGAGGTATAGGGAATGCTTTGATGTGCGCTTCAGAGAGAACGACACTTTCTGTCTACCTGCTGGCCATTGTGGGCATGACAGGATAGGACAATACATACAAATCATCAGACGAAACAAATTAAAAGATTAAAGTGTTATTAATTTAATAATTAAATAATAATTTCTCAAATAATGTGTGCTGTTGGATGAAATATTTAAGAGTTACCACCTACATTGATCTACCTACCTATCTATCTATCTATCTATCTATCTATCTACCTACCTATCTACCTATCTACCTACCTATCTATCTACCTACCTACCTATCTATCTATCTACCTACCTACCTACCTACCTACCTATCTATCTATCTATCTACCTACCTACATACCTACCTTTCTATCTACCTATCTATCTATCTACCTACCTACATACCTACCTTTCTATCTACCTATCTATCTACCTACCTACCTACCTATCTATCTACCTACCTACCTACCTATCTACCTACCTACCTATCTATCTACCTACCTACCTACCTACCTACCTACCTACCTACCTACCTACCTACCTATCTATCTATCTTTCTACCTACCTACCTATCTATCTACCTACCTACCTACCTATCTATCTACCTACCTACCTACCTACCTACCTACCTACCTACCTACCTATCTACCTATCTATCTACCTACCTACCTGTCTACCTACCTGTTTGTCTACCTACCTACCTGCCTGCCTGCTTGCCTACCTGTTTGTCTGTCTGTCTATATATTTATCTATCTACCCCCCCTCTGTCTGTCTGTATATTCCTCACTCATTGACTGACTCATTTCTAATGCAATATATTCTAATGTATCGGGTTGATTCTGGTTCTACTTTGGATATAACCTTTTTTGTTTAAATAAAGATATTCACCTGCACAATTTTTGTCATGTGAGTAATAATAATGAATAATAATAATATAATTTTATTTAGGAGCAACTTCCATGACACACAAGGACACTTTGCAAGTAAAACAATAAAACAGTAATAGTAATAAAATTTGTAATAGACTAAAACCCATGAACTAAATGATATAGAGTTAAGAACTAGGAATTAGTTTACCTGTGTTGCTGCTGTCTGAGTTACATAGTGGGACTTTGGGGAACTTCTAAATTTAAGATTATAGTCTGGAGTTTAAGGAGCTTATTATACTATAGCAGTTTCTTTGCCACCATTATGGATAGTTCATGATTGTGTCATGTTTATGCTAAATTCTGACCCTCTTTGTGTAGAGACATACCTGTACGCTTGCCTCGTGGACTTCTTCACCAACGGCCCCAGATACAAGAAGTAAGTACAAGATGCTTTCACTGTACAGGTAATAAAGAACCCCTAAAAAGTTCTATTTGCAGTAGGTTTAGAATAAAAGACGTTTGTATTCGTTTTATTCCTCATTAGAAAGTCTTTATCAAATTCACAAGCATAACACAAGTGAGTTTTAAACTATGAGAGGAACTTTGAAGTTACATAACATTTGTCATTCATGTATAGTATAGTATATCTTACTAATGTTTTGTATTACTGTTTTTTAATTCATGCTTTGTGTGTTTTTTTTCTCTCTTAAGCTGTCAGAAGGGATTCAAGCACGGCGACCTGTTCATGTCCTTCAAGAGCATGTTTCAGGATGTCCGAGACGCCATGAATTTTATTCATGACACAGTAAGCCATCGTTTTTCACTCACATAGAAAAAAATCTTTTATGTGAGAATTCTGTGATTTTAATAAATGCCAGATTTTTGGGGGGTGGTTCTGGGACGCCATCCAGTTGTTCCACATGTACTGAAACTATGCTGATTTATAGTTGCATTGAGAAGTCAGCAGTTCCACAAAGTAATTGCTGCCACTGTGCCATCTGCTGGGTGGTGAAGGCATCTGCAATATATATGGTAGATTCTCAGATAATAGTGCATGACTTTCTGTACTTGAGACTGCTATCTATAAGACTCTCTCTCTCTCTAACAGGTGAAAGGTCATGTATGATCATGAAGTCATCAATAACAACCTAACACTAGTGGTTTAAACCAAAGATAGTCTGTTTCTAGTCCTGAGCTGCCCATGTAGATAAATCCACTTGGGATTTATGGACTGATGACATTTCTCATGCTGTATTTCTACCCACAGGGCTGCCTGAAGGAGAAAACAATTCAGGATCTGGACAAGTACGTCATCAAAGATGTAAGTGATGAATCATTAAACCTATTATATTTGTTTTTGGGTGGAACATAGTGCAGGAAAGGTTCTAAAAAAAGTGTAATAAACTTTTCAAATAATACAATCTATCATTCACTTAATTTTATGACATGTAAATAAATTATTAGTAAAATTAAATCTTTTAGAAATCTGTGTTGATAGCCAGGTTATTGAGTTTAAAACTGATTTGTGTCTGTACTAAATGACACATGGCACATTTTGTAATGTTTAAAGGTTGTATGAACATCGTGAGATTTATATCAATTTGCATTAAACGAGAGACACAGCGCCCCCTTCTGGTAAAAAAGTGCAGAAGTTAAATTAGTTGCTGGTTATTATTTCACTATTTATTTGAGTAGATTTTTGACTAGTGAGGTTACATTTACATTTGGCACTTGCAGTAACATTTGCTTTCGTACTAGTAAACATTATACAAAATCAGAAAAACCTTGTGCTGTTTAATTGTTAGCGAGTTAGTAAGTGCTTATATACCTAAAAAATATAGGGTGCTTTATAAAGTATGCAGTTTTTTGCAGGGTTTTTTTGTTTGAAGATTTTCAAGACTTATTCTATTATTTTTGTTATATATTATCACTCATTTTTTCCAGTATTGAGCAATGCATTGTTATTGAGAAAAATCATTACAAAAACGAGAAGTGCTACACAGAGACTATCCAAAAACTTTGTGCGATCTTTGGATGTGATAATACCCCTACCGCAACCATAGTTTCGAGGTCGGTACAGAAAGACACAAGCTTACATGAACAAACCTCATACGGTTGTCAAACTGAGCAGAAAAAAGTGCAGTCGGCGAAATCGACAGGATTCTGTCTGCAAAGGAAGTGGAGGTGGACATATACTCAAAATCATGTTTCAGTATTAAATTGAAGTATATGTTGAATTAAATTAACGATACATTTTGCTTTGATTTTAGCTGATTTAAAAAAACTGTGTCTTTATGAATCACCCATTAGTAGTAATTATAATAGTAGTAGTACAATAGTAGTAGTAAATAATAATAGTACTTCAGTACAATAATTTATGATGATGCATAATCATGCTTGTGATGTTCTCTGTCGAATTCAGCCTCGCATCCCGCTACTACTGACCCGTATAAAAGAAGTGGCGAAAGTGTTCTTGGCTACCAACAGCGACTACAGCTACACAGAGGCAAGTGTGATTAATCTTAAATCAGATTCTAAATAACTTAATTTAACTTAATTATAACCTAAATACTTTTAATTGAATCACTTATTTAGTCATGTTTACAAAGCTGCTGGAGCCTATACCAGCTTCATAATGGGCCCAGTGCACACAATAACATCCTGGGCCACACACACACACGCACGCACGCACGCACACACACACACACACACACAAATGATCAGATTTCATCCATCAACCAATAGGATTATTACGATTAGCAAAAAATCTGAATTTAAAAAATCTTCTAGAAATCACTTTGGAAATAATGAAGTAATTCATGAAACCAGCAGGGGGCGCTGGCACCATTTAAAAAAACACACTTTCACCTAGTTCAGTTCAGTTTAGTTCAGTGTCTCAATTGAATCTGGCAGCATGTTTGGGGACTGGAAAGAAACCGGACCTCCCAGAGCAAACCAAGCTAGACACAGGGAGAACATGACAATTTCTTACAGAAGTGCTACTTAACCATCCTTTATGATCTTTAATTTATATTAATTACAACAAGTATATGTTTGTTTTGCATTCATGACTTAAGTTACTTTTATTACATTCATTTCACCACTTCAAAAGTTTATATCAAACACAGTCATGGAAAATTTTGTATGTCCACTTTATTATACCTGCATATTTTTGGACTGTGGGAGGAGCACCTGGAGTATATATAGTAATGAATCATGTTTCTAATTATGTCTAAAACAGTTGTGTCTAAAAATATATATTCATTTTTTTTATAAACAGGCCATCATGAAATATTTGCTTGACACGCCTCCCAATTCCAAGGTAAGATTTCTTTATTGTAAAGATTTAATGTTCATTTAACGTGGTTTATATTAATACCCATGGCAAACTCGAACATTTCTACAGACTCTGTTCTTGTAGGCATACTGACGATTATTTTTTGTTTTTAGATTAGAATATTATGCATATATACAGTACAACAAAATTCTTTGCACTTATTTGGAAGTTGGAGGTCAGAATGCAGGGTCAGACATCATATGATGCCTCTAGATCAGAGAGGGTTTAAGGTTCGCTCAATTACCCAACAGTGGTTGTGTAGCAGAGCCTGGAATCGAACCCCTCATCTTCCAGTCGATAGCCCAAAGCTCTACCCATTAGTCTACACTGTCTATAGTGGTATTAAACTTACACTGCTGTGATTTTTGTGGAAAGTTTCACCTGCTGGGTTTGATATCATGAAGATGTTCTGTATTCTGCAGAACGCAAAAAAATCCTGGCGCTCCTTTTTCGATCTGGTGGTTGTGGATACTCGGAAGCCGCTGTTCTTTGCCGAAGGCACGGTGCTGAGACAAGTGGACACGGTGCGTCCTGCTTTACTTCATAACGTTTCTGAGATACGAACAAAACATGATTAACGCTGATATAATCCTGTTATAGAACACGGGGAAGCTGAGGATAGGAACCTACACGGGGGACCTGCAGCATGGCACCGTCTATTCCGGAGGTACGAACAGTTTGGTGCACTTCTCGTACCTGTAAAAATAAACTTATAATGATAAATCTAAATTAGATTCAGATTCAAGCTTCAAAGTAAAATTGTTTCTACATTCTGCTATTGAATAGCATTTACAGTTGGGGACGTGGCTATTATTTACAGATGACATTTGTTAAAGAAAGTGTACTAGTGCAGTTTAAATAGTTAATATTTAGTGTACATCATGCAAACAGTGCAGGACATTATTTTTGAGGTAGTTTCAGAGGGAATGGAGAGTTTTTATAATCTGGTGTGTTCGTATTTGAGACTTCTGGATAGCTGTGTGCACAGTCAGAAGTAAGTAACTGCATGGACAGATATTTATGAGGTAGATTTAAAAGTCTTATTGAAGTCTGGAAGAAAGAGTTCTTTAATCTAAAATTAAAAAGCGTGATGCATTATAAATCCACTATTTTGTGATACCTGTCGAATTCCTATTTTCTTTAAACACATCTTGGCTGAAAGTATAAAATACTCACAGGAACGACAGGCTCTTGGAATATTACATTTATCCATATATAAATTTTTTGAAAGCAAATCGGTATAAAAGTGCATATTTAAAAATAACATAAGACTGAAATGAGAATGAGCTACTTTCCCATGTTGTTGTGCAAGTCTGAATCGATTAAATTATACATTCAGAAAAATGGCCTAGCGTGGGATCGCTCAAAAATGGTTTTATTGTAGTTGTAAGTCGTTTTGGAGAAAGTTGTCATCAAAATAATAAAAAATGTAACATGAAAAAAATGTCTTTGAAGAATATCTGTTGTTTTTGATGACTAGGCAGTGATTATGTCTGATCAAGAAAGCTTCAACTGATGATCGGGTTCATTACAGATGTGTTCTGTAATTATAACTGGTTTCCTGAGTCACCCCATCTGTCTCACCCGTCTCAGGTTCTTCAGACATCATCTGTGACCTGCTGGATGTGAAGGGGAAAGAAATTCTGTACGTTGGAGATCACATATTCGGGGACATTCTGAAGTCTAAGAAGCGTCAGGGGTGGAAAACGTTTCTGGTGGTTCCTGAACTTACAGACGAGCTACAAGTATGGACAAAAAAACAAAGTGAGTTCGTTTGTGAGGTCAGAGTTCAGGGGACAGTACTCACATGGTGCTGTTTAGATGGATGAAGAAGAGGAGGTGATCTATTTATTAATACAATATCAAAAGTTATTCTTTGGTGTTTGTGTGCATTTACTCACCAGTAATTGAACGTTTTCTGAAAACGAATAAATAACTTTATTAACTGGTATTTCTGCAGAGATGTTTGAAGAACTGAAGCAGCTCGATATTTATCTTGCCGAGCTTCATCAGTGAGTATAATATTATCCTCTTGACATTAATATTAAGAGTAGATGCCTGAACCGAACTCTAGATGGCAGTAAAGTCGAACATTTTGATTCCCGTGTCGTTTCAGACATTCTGATTTTCCTGGAGGTGCTGATGTGAGTTTAGTTCAGAGTAAAGTCAAGGTGAGTCTCAGAGACACACTCCAGCTCTAGACCAGTACCCAGTACCCTATAATAGTTTGGCATGTTCACCGTGATGTGTGTGTTACAGTATGTGACCAATGCGATGGAGCTGTGTTACGGAAAGATGGGAAGTGTGTTACGCTGTGGTTCTACTAAAACCCTGTTTGCCAGTCAGCTGATACGTTATGCTGACCTGTACGGTTCATCCTGCCTCAACCTGCTCCACTACCCCCTCAGCTACCTGTTCAGAGCCCCCTTCGTCCTGGTTCGTCCTCATCGTCATACATAAACACCAACAATAATGATACTGCGATATTAATAATGCTTAGGGTCACAGTGGGATTGTGGGACACAGTGGGACACACATTGGATGATTACACCAAGCACCTCAACAGCTCGGCAGTCTGTTGTAGGGTAAAGAGACAAACACACACATACACAACAATTTTCACTAACACCAGTTCACTCAACTGCATTATAACTGTGTCTTTGGACTGTGAGAGGAGAAAACCGGAGTACACGGAGAAAATCCACACAGATACGGGGCAAACATGCAAACTCATTCGCACAGTAAGCTCCAGGGTCAACCCCAGGAATGGAACCAGGGACTTCTAGCTGTGCAGCGACAGTGCAAATCACCAAGCCTCCGTGCCGCCAAAAATAATAATAATAGTAATAAAATAATATAATAAAATAAAAATAATAACATTGAAAAATAATTTTTATAATAATAACAATTATAATCATAATGAAAATAAGCATTATGTTTTAACATGAACAAAACAATAAAATGTTAATTGTGATGACATTGAAAAACAAAGAAAATATAATAATATACAAATGATATAAATATATAATAACAATAGAAATAACAATAATGAAATCATTTTGATCAAAAGTTTTTATACAACTTAAGTTGAAGTATTACTAAAACTTATACACAAATATAATTAATAATAATAATTTTATTTTTTATCATGACACTACTAACAAAATACACACCACATATGTAATACTAACAAAATACTAAACAAAATATTAATATGTAATATTAACAAATACATACCACATATGTAATAATAGTATAATAATAATAGTAATCATAATAAATAAAATTTTTTTTTATCATAACACTGCTAATTAAATATATTTATACCACTGCAACCAAATTAAATTATATATTTATATATAAGTATTACAAAAAACTATTACTGCAACTATTACTTAATATAATATTTATTTTAAATGATCACAATGTGTGAATCATAATTATTATAGGTGAAGGTGTTAGAATGAAAATTGGATAATACAGTGGAACCCCGGTTAACGACCACAATCCATTCTGAAAGGTCGGTCATTATCCCGAAATGTTCACTATCTGAAACACATTTCTCCATAAGAAATAAAGGAAATAGAGATAATTGGTTCCCAGCCCCGGTTGTCTCGCTAATATATGAAAGTTACACGATATACAGGTATGTTTGTAAAATGTGAACAGTTATAATACAGTAAACATGGAATTAAATAAACATAAAAAGCATTTAAACATAAAACATTTAGTAAACAAGATCAAATGTACCGTTTTGACTGCGGTGTGATGGCGTGAGTGGATGGAGGAGGGGGGGGAATCCCCTCCATGAAGACGTATGTCATTGTATAATCGGGAGTAACTTCTCTTATCGGACACTTTCAGATTAAAAACGTGTCCAGTGTCTGTTGTTCACTTCCACCTGCCGTATTTCAGTCGTGATC
>JAOUQU010431955.1:0-20328 GCA_028566735.1 Ammoglanis amapaensis | reverse complement strand
ACTTCACAAATATGTATCCCGGTCTAAATGGTATTTTTAGTCGACTACTAGTCGATTAGTTGGAGTAAATGATGACCTCTGGTCGACCAACAAAATCCTTGGTTGTGGACAGCCCTAGTATGAACGTTTTACATAAAGAGTTGAAGCTGTTGCAGCTGCAAAGGATGGACTAACATAATATTAAACCTTATAGATTCAAAAATGTTTAAAAATTTACATGTTCGGATGAGCAAAACCCTTCCGCAATGTTCTAAACCAGTGTGACAAAATTTGGAAGCTGGCTTGCAAAGTACCAGAGTGATTTTTCAGACTTAAAACTGGCTGTACACTTTAAAGTAAAACTGCACAACAATCACTTTGAACAAAAATTTATATTTCAAAATGGTTTGTGCATCCTAATGGTTCGGGTGGTGCCCAGATGGCTGGTATCAAAACCCAATTTTAATATGGGGAGTCCAAACTTCCTATGCTAGTAAAAAATCCTACTGCTCAACAAGGCACCTCTGCTGTAGTTAATATCAAATGGTATCGTAACATTACTTTTAAGAGCACAGCAGCAATGCTGCAAAATAATATTCCAGGTCAGACACAGCGGGTTACGTTTCATATAAACTCTCACGATACAACTTCAGCTTAAGCACATTAGAGGCTAAATGTGGCAGGAATAAGAACGGTCAATATTCAACATTAAGCTTGTGTAAAGCATAATGGGAGTTTCAGGCTTTCAGATCAAGTTGCTCTCTGTGTCACTATTAATAGAACAGTAGAATATCACTTACAGAACTGACTACAGGGAGAAGCAACATGCCACAAAAGAATATCCACACAGTTCAGTTTAAACAGACATATTGTTTTACTGTCTCTCGAAATAAATTAAAAATAAAAGTACCAGAGCATGATGATAGTAGAGTTGGGCGTTAGAACAACATCAATGGCATCTAGCATTCGCATAGAGCATTCTGTTCAGTGATGATGCTCATTTTAATAACAGTGGTGATGCCACCAAAACATGAGGTACCTTAGTCGAAAACCCTCATTGGATAGCAAAAATCAGTCCAATCATGGGGATTGGAAGGTTATGTAGAATGGTAAACATTTACAACAACATTTCTCCAAGATTCATGTGCTAGTTCATTACCATTGGATCCAGCACCTTCAGCTCTTCAGCACCAGAGACAACTAACAGAACCTGTCAAATAGCTGTACATCACAGGACATGTTTTTTTTTTTAATATTAAAATATATAGAACACCAAAAGGACCCGGGCCTTCCCATTTGGGGATTTAACCCAAGAGCTTCTTGTTGTGAGCAGCCTGATTTTATTTTGTTTCGCCAAACTTGATTCATTACTGAAAGTCCTAACTGGTTTGAGAATAGAATGCTAAGGCTACTGCATAGTCTGTTCTTGGCGATGTCCTTATCGAGGCAAATACTTCATTAATGAAACTTAATAAATTGATGTGTATGGTTATTTCATACACCCACCATATGTGGTTGATCATTGACTTTCATCCATTTGTTGCTATCTACACAAAATACTCTTCAAGTGTTTCACATACATTTTGTCTGTACTTACACACTTCCAAAGCAACTTGCAGTGCTGTGAGAGTCTGAGCAAATGTGGATTAAAGCTTTGCTCAAAAGCCCAACAGCAGCAACCTCACAGAGAATAGATTTAACCAAGCGTCCTTCAGATTAATAGTCATGCACATTAACTGCTAGCTTACAACTTCAGTATGACTGGTCAAATCCAATGCCATCATTCTTCTTCTCTGGTCCTCTGTGGAGATGACTGAAACCTTTTTACCTTCTTAAGTAAAAGACTGTAAGCCACCACTAACACTTCAAGATGAAGCAGGAATCTCATGTCCTGAGACAATGTCTATTGTATTTCACTTGATCAAACAGCGCCACAAGATCAGAATGTGTCCTATGATGAATAACTGGAAGGTGATTACCATAAAACAGATCAGGCATAACATTATGACCACCTTCCTGAAACTATGTTGGTATCCGTCTCTCTACCAAAACAGCCCTAGAACTATGATGCACTGTATATTATAGAATTGGCACTATTTGTTTTATTTAGCCTGAATATGTAATTTCACATGAAATGTCTTAAAAACAAAAATTAATCACAATCAGAATGAAAACTTCACATTTTCTCATTCAATGGATTTTTTATTTATATTAATTTTGTTAAAAATTAAAGAGGTACACACCTCTTGGCTAGGTAACATTATCAGACCAAACCTAAGTTGACCTAAACTCAACTGAGAACTCCTTCAAGATTGTTGGAAACCCATTCCAGGTGTCTCCATGTAAACACAGTGCATGGTCTAATTAACTTTCTACATAGGAAACTTTATTCCCTGCATAAAATGTTGCTGCATAAAGTACAGTGGAATCGACTTTGCTTTGTGGCCATTGTTGGCTTCCAAACAAGCTAGAATAAGCAAAAAAAAACATTTATTGTACACCTGTAGACGTAGTGACAAAAATACTAATGAGTATATTCCAATATATCTAACGTACTAATAGGTGCCATAATGAAGAAATAATCAGTATTATTAATGAGTATAATTAATGACGCAAGTTCAGCTAGTACTAATAGATACACTATACACACTTCTAATAAGCATGCTTTTAATGTTTAAACACTCATCTCATCTATTAAGGTTTTTACATTTTACTAATTTTCTGTTATGTCCCACACTTTAATCTTTCTTTTCTAAGCCCAAATTCTAAGAGTTCGTTCCACTTCAAGCCCTTCTAATGTTACTTAGACTGTTCTTTTTAAAGCAACGCTTTCAGTCAAAGCACCGACTGTTAAAGCTTCTCTACAAATGTAAGCAGATAACAAAACTATATAAAAAGCAGAAAACAATTGTGTGGTTTTGCAGTGTTTACAACCATATGTGACAAATGTAATGACTGTGAAATAGAATAAGACATAGAATGTGTTCTACATGCAATATTATAAAACTTTTTTTTTTTAAACGCTGAGTACATGATGCAAAATTTTGCTTGCATCAGCAATCAGCATGTTTCAGTCGTGTGCTAGAAATAAGGTCAAAAAAACCACAAGAATTGTCTATTGCTAAAACAATCTTTTTGAAATACAATTAAATACAAATAAATTAAGTCCAATATAGTTGCATGAGTAGCAGTCGCGAATTACAAATGTTCATTTAAAGCTGTGCACTTATAAATTCCTTTTATACAAGCATCAAAGCAGCAGTGTATTTTAATTCAATTTTAGCACTTAATTAGCTGATATATTGCGAGCCACCGTTCTTTACTTAAAAGAATCCTCTGAGCTTACTGTCTGCAACAACAAAGCTGGAAAACATAGTTTGTCATTAAAACAGTCACATTCCTAAACTATTCCAAAGAATTTAACACTTACGAATTAAATATCCTTATTTCATTAATATCTTCTAATACAACTTTGTCAAGTTTTCAACGTTAGATTACATTAGAACAGGACTGTGCCATGTTAACAATACACGACTTTCTTCAGTTTATGTTCAAGGTCAAGCTTTAATGCCATTTCTTTTTTTTATTTTGCCCACAGCCTGCACTTTAGGTTAGATCTGCTTACACTGTAGCAAAACTAACGTTTAACTGATAAGTAAATGATGAGCAATGTCTGATTTCATTGCACATATTTCCCTTTTCACGACTGCATTATTGATTTTGACGGATACCCTTCCTGACACGACCACTTATTTATCCTGGCTTGGGAATGGCACTACAATGCACAGGTTGGCACAGGTAAGTCAACTCGCCATCCCACGTTACAGCAAATTACTTATTAAATCATTTAAAAAGTAAATTAAATTTGTCATGCAAAAAAAGAGATGAGTTTGCAGGAATGAATGTGGACACGTCTAGACAGTGGCCAAGTCCACGTCGAGTTTTCCTCCAGATGTTTACCTACAGTCGGCTACACAGTACTATTCCTCATGCTTAAACAAATTGCAACCCCAACAGCTGCCCGGCATGCAACGATCTTCTGTGAAAATCAACAAGTCCTGGCAGGAATAAACAGTCACAGATCAGTTACACACAGCTGACCCCCTAACCCAAATCGAACCGTAACTTTCACCACAGCTAGCTAAGAGAACTACGCATGCTCGGTCTTTATTACCGTTCATAAAATGTTCTACGTGAAAGAACAGTCTGTAAAGTTTATGTGTACGTTGTAATATTTTGCGCAAATTGCAGCAGTCTTTGACTATATCTGCTTCTAATACGTTTAATAAAACACGACTATTTATGCGGTCACACAGTGACAGTCACACACTGCTTGACAGGCAGCGTTAGCACCTAATAACTCGCCTGCGCCACCGATAGCTTAGACGATATTCTCCAGGCGCATGTCTCTGTATAAGATTTAATTTGCAATGTGCAACAAAAAAACAACATTTTCGAACCAGTCCGGTTTAAATACGGTTTCAAATAACCGTTTTTGTTTCGTGTCAAATGACACTACAATAGAGACGGCCTGCCGCCTGCCTTGTAGTGCTAATGGGCTTGTTTGTCGTCAGCTTATTAGCTTCAAGCACATGAATAGCCATGCTAGCCAGTTAGCTGCCGTGGCTAGCAAACTACAGCAGGCTACCTGCTCTTCCGTTCAGCTAACGTTATACGTGAAGTCTACAGCGACCGACCAGCGCCTGCTGGTTTACATTCGCCCATGACAGTGCACGTAGTGTCGCGTTTACAAACGGCTGGAAGCGAGCTTCGTGTTTAAAGCGGAACCGATAGGTTTCCTACCCCATTCGGCCGTGTCCGGGGGGAAGCCGTGGTGAGGAGTGACAACCGAGCCGACATCACCCTGACCGTCTCTCTCTCTCTTCAGCTCCTACAGGCGTCCAGTGCGGCGCGGGTCCCCACAGCAGCTCGACCTGCTGATCCGGATCAGCAATAGAACACCGCGGTGTCGCGACTGAAGGCGGAAGAGTCCCGGAGAAGACAACACAGCATTATTCCGACAGAGAAGTGCAGGACACTGTTCATATCACACATTATAGTGTAGGTACCACACAACACTCACTCACTCACTTAACCACACAAGTAGCAGCTGATGGAAACCGATCACACACACACACACACACACACACTTGAGTATCGTTCGCTCAAGTTACCCTCCGTCAGTCGAAACTGCTATCACAATTACCGAGTGTAAAATATCAAAACAAAAAGCTTTTCTTAACAACAACCAAAACATAATTGAACGATATTTAGTATTGACTGTGTTGTCCATGTCAATGTGTGGTTCGGATGGCAATCAGCCAAAAGGTAATTTAAGAATTTGTTGTTATTGTTAACAGTTTACTTATTTATTTACTTATTGTTGTTGTTGTTGTTGTTGTTGTTAACAGATATATTACGAGACACCATGATTGAGATGCAGTCTGATCCACGATTATTTGAACATGATATTTAAGACAAATGAGTTATTTTTTTTGAAAAAAGTTTCCTTTTAATGTTTTTATTTCTCTATTTTATTATTGATGTTGTAACAATTCTATGTAAAACAATAGGACTCGTTTCTCACTGCTGTTTTAAGTGATTATCGGTTCAACTGAAAAGAATCAAAGATACGAATCGATTCCCCAAGTGAATCAATTTGTGTTCTGATTGAGCTCTTAAATATTGCCCAGATTTTTGCTAGATGTTTTATTTGATCAGTTTTTGTTTTTAACATTTTAAAGCTTTAATTTGTAATGTTGTTTAAAACGATTTTTTTCTGAAATCTCAGGAATGTTTAATTTTTTTAAAAAAAATGTTTTAGTGTTTTTTTTCTTATGTAAAGCACTTTTAATTTCCACTGTGTATGAAATGTGTTATACTAATAAACTTGTGTTGCCAATTAATGGTGGATTAGGGGTTAGCACTGTTGCCTCACAGCAATAACTTCCGGACCGGTAAGGCAATCTGGAGCTTTCTGTGTGGAGTTTGCATGTTCTCCCCATGATTGTTATTATGGAAACGCCACACAGTGGTTCACCTGTGTTCTGCACTTAGGAACTGAACCCAGGACCTTCTTGTTATTAGAATGGCCGGGTCTAATTACACTATTTAATGTATATGCCATTCATACTACTACTACTACTTCTAAAAAATAATATTACTTATAATATCACCTATAATTTTGTAATTGAATTATTATTTTTAGCTATATTATAAAGTAATGAATTGCTACCACCTACAAGACAAACACACCCAAATACACAGGACAATTTAAATATTTCCAATTAAGCTGAATGCACGACTCTCTCTCTCTCTCTCTCTCTCTCTCTCTCTCTCTCTCTCTCTCTCGCTCTCTCTCTCTCTCTCTGAAAACATAAAAAGTTAGTCATAAAATTCAAATAGAAGTGGCACAAACAGACCCCAATATGGAAATAGTGGGTTTGTGCTTTGGGGAAATATCGGACTTAAAGCTTTCTCATGATGGCTTGGCAAAGTTTTCCCACAGGAAATGAATAACGGCTGGTTCTTGTGGGTAAAATTCTATGATGTCACTTTTAGCACACACATGGATCCTGTTGTTTTCTTCTCAAACTCAACTACTACTGTAATTACTAAAAGCCAAACATCTCCTCAGAATTAACTACCCCAGAACTAATTACCCCTCAACCCTTATTAGCCAAACAACCAAATAACATTTGTTTGGCTGTTACTACTCTGCTATTGATTACCTCTTGTACCTAATTACCCAGAAATAACCTTTCATCCCCAATGAACATATTATTATAATTGCCTGAACAGCTAAACAAACTCAACCAGAACTTCCCCACAGCCAATTGCTTCTCAACCCCAATAACCCCAACTGCTAAATAGCTCATTAGCCCCAACTACCATACTAACCCTAGACTCTAATTACATAAACTACTAAACAACCCTTTAACCACCCCACAGCCAATACCCACCAACCCTAATTACTTCAACAGCTAAATACCCTTTCAGCAAAATACTTTTGTAGCCATCTACGCTATACCTTAGGAACAGCTTAACTACTCTCAAGCAATTATCTTGTTCCACAGTAACCTCTTAAGAACATTCCCTGTATTAGAGATGGCAAAAAGTGTTGTGGGATTACAAAATTGTTTCAACAATAGGTGACCTTTTCTTTTAATTAAAATACACAATCATGATCCAAATAATAGAGGATTGATATGGATTGAAATGTTTAAACATGAGGCGGTGGAAATGTGAATATATGTACTGTATAGTAAGAGAACTTCTATATTAAATCAGTTAGAATTCTGCACTGAATTGAAGCTATCAGCCTTTACATGTGGTCAATTTTTTAAAATCTTTTTCTTTGAAAGGCGTCAGTGCTGTGTGCTCTCTTCAGATTGCCATTACTTTTAACAATATAAATGACATGCTTTTACACTTGTAAAAGTGATTCAGAGTAAATGTCTGAGCATTGTTGGTTTCTAATAGGTTGGGGCTCACGTTTTAATCTTTGTACATAGTTTTTTAAACTGTTTAACTAGTTTACTGTAAATACAGTGACTTATTTGCTCATCTTCCTTTCAAATAGGTAAGTGCATTTGCCACACTTTTACACTACTCTGTAATTGTGAAAGTGAAAATGTGTCATAAGTGAAAATGAATTCAAACACTTTTTAACAATAGCTAGAAGCACACCAGTAGGGCCACATGAAGGCTTGATCTTGTCCTGCTTCTGTGCTCATGAAAAAAAAATTACAATCAAACTATGAAGTGGCCAAATTACCATGAAAGGTCATAGTACAACTGTGACATTTCATGGCATAATTAATGCAGAAAAGTAGACCAAGCATTTTTTTTCAGGGACGACCATGCATTTAGAATTTAGAATACTCTTCACCATGGTGAAAGGCACTTTATTTATGACCTGTTAACTCTTGGGATTGAACTGGCAACATTCTTTCATTTTTTAACCATCAGAATGTTGTCTAAGCAATAGGTCATCATGAACAATGATTACCAGTGATGAGAAACTCTTAATTCCTCCCTCAGTTGGTGATATTGTGCTTCATATGTGAAATAATACCAGTGTACAATGTATTTATTATTTTATGTGCAATAACTTTTTTTGCAAGTATTTTTTCTTTTTTTGTTTACAGGTTTAGGGTTTATTTTAACTGTTTATTTTTATACATAAGTGGGAAATCTGTGAGAACTGCAAATTCCCTCTGGAATCAATGAAGTGATGACTGGCCAGTGTGTTAAAACCCAGCAGATGAGCTACTGTTTCTTAAATTGCAAAATAATAGAATGTAATAGAAAGATGTGTGATTATATGGGGCAGCAAATGGGAGACCAATTAGGAAGATGACGATAATGTAATGTCTGATCGGTGGATATTAGCCAACACTAGCCTATCACCTTGTGTTTTGCATAGTACTGTACACTATTTAGCGAAATATTGAATAATAAAGATGTTAAAATAATTGATTAATGCATTTTACTGTTTTGCAGTAGACATTGGATTTGTTGTTTTAAAGCAATAACCACTAAACTGGTAACAGAAGAAATTGTCAAAAATATATATATATACTCCATGAACTATAATATAGAAGCTCTATAAGCTCACTGTTTAAAAAGTCAACATGGCCTAATTACTGTCAACTTGTGAGAAATTGTTTTTAAAAGATATTTTCCGCTTGCAAACATATTAGTAAATAATGTATTCTTGTACATACTTCATAAAGGATTAAGAAATTTTGAGTAATCACTGTGAAGAGCAGTTGTGATAAGCATATCCACGTCAACATGGACTTTGGAAAACCATCATGACGTCGTGAAAGAATGTAATCTAAAAATCGTTTCTAAAAAAAGTCGTGAAACTTCTGTGTAGAACAATTGTCGGGCCTGAGCTCCTATCAGATAGAATGAAAGTAAGAGGAAACATGTTCTGTGTGATAGAATTAGTCCACGTTTCACTTTGGGGGGGGGATACAGATGTTAAGTTCTCTGCTTCCAGTGATGAAAAGGATCATCCAGACTGTTATTAGCATACGATGCAAAAGCATCTGGCATGGTATGTGGGTGCATCAGTGCCCACATCATGTGGCCCAGAGTAATTGCCATATGTTTGATGTATGATTGGTGCAGATATGAATATTAGGACATATGCTGCCGTCTTTTCCTCTGCACCTTGATGGTTCCATGCTAGGTTTCATTGAGTACGAGCTTTAACAGAGTAGGTGAATTGATGAAGTTGGAAGACAGATGACGGTGACAACAGACTGAACAACTGAAGCTTTGTAAGAACTCCACTGCATGAATTAGGTTAGTGTTTTCCCCCATGCAATTAAAAATGAGTTTATAGATAATAATAATAATAAATATCAAACATTTATTAAAAGAATGTTTATCTAAGGAAAAAGTTTTGAAATGTTTTATACGAAGTGCTTTACACATATCGTGTTTGAATAAACAAACTGTAATTATATTGTAATTCTCATGAGAAGAATCAGTCGATACCTAAATGAAACAAAAAAATGTTGTCCACAGCTTCATCCTATATACAGAGACAAACAAACCAAAGCAGACAAATTAAGTATCTGCAATTAGCCTGACTGCAAGTCGTTTGATTGTGGGAGGAAACCAGAATACCTGGAAGAAACCTTCACACACATGGAGAGAACATGCAAGCCACTGTGCCGCCCCAATTCATTTTTCTCTCAATCTCAATTTCATGTGCGATTATATTTTATAATACTGGTACCAACTCTTCCCAAGGTTTCTGTCATTCACTTCATACTTTATTCCACCAGCTTCAGCGATGTGCCAGCTCTGCCAGTATCAATTTTACGAGAAATGGAGAACTAGACAGCGTTGCCTAATAAGTCATGAAAAGAAGCAGTGAAAATAAATGATGAGATAAAGACAGAAGTAAAAGAAAATAAATACATTACAAAATGAAATATCCTAATATACAATAAAGGGGAGAGACTGAGAATGAGATCTGTTGTCATGGAAACTGGAAAATATCTAAAGACTAAAAACAATGAAAATTGGTTTATTCTCAGAGATAGAGAGCGGCAATGAAAGAGCGAGATGAGTTCAAAGTAAACAGTATGCTGCCCAACACAGAAATTCACATGCATGTTTATTAGACTGTTGTATGCTTGGTTTTGTATGTGTTTGTTTGTTTTACTGTTCTGTTGTCACCCAAAAACGATCGGCACATGGTGGACCCCTGATAAAAATAATTAGTCACATTCAAAATATAGTAACAAGTTCAGTAAACATTTAAGCTCAAACAGATTAACTGGTCGACCACTTGACTTAGTCTCTTGCTCAAATACACTTGTTTTTATTTTGTTTATACATTATTCCTCACATTTTTCCCAATTTTCCATTGTCAGTTTGTCTCATGCTGCCGGTCAAGCCGTGACTGCATTCGATGTGGGTGTTGTTTATGCCCTTAATGTATCCTTTTTCTGCAGTGAATTCTGCACAGATGTCTTTCTATTTGACAGTCGAGTCCTTCCACAACAAAGATCCCATACACATAATCTGGTCCTCCTGCGGGTACTGCCAATTATGCCAGCCATTTCAATGCGAGGAGTTTCGAAGGACACAAGGAGTATATAAGTCTAACGTGGACACCAGTTATCTGTTATTGTAGTAAAGTAGAAAAGCCAATGCATCTAACTAAATTTGCACTGAGCATCTACTGATAAATCAATCTTGCCTCTCAAAAGAAAATTCAAACTTTTTAATATGTTTATATTTAAAGGTATTTTGATTATGAATCCAATGTATGTGTATTATTTCTGCACTGGTTAATTGAGAGGCTTTAGAATGAAGTTAGCACTGCCTACTCAATTAACTTTTAAGAGCGCTGTAATGCATCAATAATACATTCATGTAGAGATGTGAAAATATATAAAGAAATATATAAATGTATATAAAATACAGAAAATGTATGTATATGGAAATGTATAGATAAATTATTTCATGTCAAAAACAATCCTGTCTCACTGGGCACTAAACACCTGAACAGATCAACAGTCTGTTGCATAGTACACACACACACACACACACACACACACACACACACACACTGTGGGAATGCAACAGAAGTCCAAGATTGTCTCACCAAACCCTGGACAATTCTAACTACTAAGCCAAGATACTGCTTCTATTTACAACACTGTATTTGCTTTTATTTAAAATACTGTATTTATTTATACTAACTTAAAACTGTCATTTTTGGGCCTCCGTTGTGCTGCTTCTTTCTTCTGGGCAAATTGTAATGTTACATTGTGACCACTGGGTGACACTAGAGAGCTTTTTAAACCGTTAATTTTCTGAGTAAACGCTAAAAGATCAAATCAAACAAAGCAACAGCTAGTAATCCGAATATGTGACGTCACACGAACAGGCTAAAATAGGGTTTGCAACACTATAGATACGTGTCTTTAAAATATTCATATTTAATAATAAAGTATCTTAATAGATTAGTTTAAAAGCGTGAGAAGTGATTGTATTAGTACGATACAAACAATTATTTTATTGATTATCATTCATATTAGATCAGCATTTCTTTCTGTTCAGGTTTACATTTGTTCAGGTTTTATATGGTAATATTAAGCATTTGGAAAGATAATGGTTTAAGAAATCTGGTCTACATTACATAGCTGCCCCCCTTTTCTCCTCTCTTATGAATTCCCTTTCTCTTTGTCATATCCTTTGCATTAACCTACACCTTTCCCATAATGCATTGCTCTAGGGCTGATTGAAGTTTCACATGAGGAATGTATATATAAATGCAGGCCTGTGTTTAATACATAGTCTGAGTTTTTGTCTAGCCCAGATAAAAAATAAGGGGAAGCACTTGTGACCTAGGGTCCATCTTTCTATTACTTTCATCTTTTAATGTAAAGTTTGCATGTTCTCTTCCAAGTTTCTAAGCGCTAATGGTTGTGTGTGTTTTATTTGTAAGTGACCAGTGATAGACTGGCAGCATGTCCAGGATGGTTCGTCGCTTTTGTATAAATAATCAGACCCACTGCAACCCTGACCAGGGTATACTAGTGGTTTAGCAGAGCAATGACTGAGTGAATCTATATTCCAGGTGTATATGTCTCACAGTAAGTCTGTACAAATTCTTTTCACATCAGAATCAGTTTGTAGCCAGTGGGCAACAGCATATTTATGGATTGTTATTTGTTTGATTTAAGTTGTAGCTTTATGTCCTGAAAAACACAGAAAAGTTTGTGTTTATGAACAATGACGTGTTTACAAAATGTCCATCTCGAATTTATTGTTAGCATTTTCTCTTGAACATGTGTGCAGGCCTCATGAAGTGGAATTCCTAAACCATTTAAGAGAAGAGAGATATGAATCTAACATGTTGGTGATATAATAAAATAATGAACAATATTTTATTCATTTCATTACATGAAATAATGTTGTCTTATTTAAAATATACATTTCAAACATTTCAAATATTTGAAATATTTGTGCACACTTTCAGTATTTTGTGTTTCTGAATAAAACTAAAGTAATTTTGTTTAATTTTCAATAGTAACAAATTATACAGAAATATTTTAAAGCTTTAGACAATAGTGTCATGGCGGCTTTGTGGGTTTGATTCCTGGGTAATGCAATCTAGGCTTTTTTGTTTGGAGTTTGCATGTTATCTTCATGTCTGCATGGATTTCTTCAAGGTACTCTTTTTTCTTCCAAAAGACATGTCCAAAGACATGCAGTCAGATTAACTGGAGGTGCTGTCCTCTGTGTGTGCTTGTTTCTGTGCCCTGCAACAGATTGGCATCCTATTCAGGTGTTTAGTGTATTCATACAGTTATCAGTAACATGATATGGTTTTTAAAATTATACTGGAATTATTGTGAATTGTATTATATTGCCAACTCCTACTTGTTACACATCTGTCTAATTTGACAGCTAGTTTACAACCCGACCCTGAAGATGCAGTGTTTAGGTTACAGATGTGAAAAACTAATTGATTGTAAGAATACGCATGCGTTTGTGTACATGAACACTATTCTTTGGTTTTTGCCTTTTTTGCTTTCAAAACGCTGTCCCTGTAATTGATCCCAGACTGACTTTTCGAGTTTGCCATGAGCAATTCATACAAGCTTTCTGACAAACACTGTACAGCTTCCAGATGGGAAATGCGCAGAGGGGGTCATTTTTAATATAATGAAATAAAGCAAAGCTTTATCATATTTATAATTACGAACCGTAAATAAAGAAGTAAAAGCATGAACATTTCTTTGTTTATTCATGTTTTGTGCAGTGTGTGTTATTGCTCTTAATATCTAAAAATACAAACAGTTGTAGTTAGTTGTAATCATGTGGTCTGTTTCATATTTAGTCAGTGAGCACTGAATGCAAGCCTTTCTTTTTTATTGATGAGCATAACACTGTGAAGAAATGCAGTCAGATAAGAAATGAACGTTCTTGATTAAAAACAAATGTGATGGAAAGATGGATAGACAAACGGTTATACAGAAAAAAAATCATCTAATGACAAAAGTAAAGATGGAAAGAAGGAGCTTGTGCATCTATTACATTTACATTTTCTGAAGATGTTTTTATCTAAAGCGACTTACATCACAGTTACAATAGTCCAAGCCATTGAGGGTTAAGTGCTTTGCTCAAGGGCCCAACAACAGCAACCTAGTATTGGTCATGTTTGTCACTACAAATTGGTCCATTATCACTACACACAAAACTTAACAAACAACAAGGTTGCTTTTTTATATATAACAGTGTCACTGCGCAGCATGAATGTCCTCAGTTCTATTCATTAAAACAAATTCTCTATAACATTGTTGCACGTTCTCCAGATTGTTTGGATGCCATACCAGACTGTGATGGATAAGTCCAGAAGTGATTTAAATGATGCAGATTTAAAACTTTGCAGCTCCTGTTGCAGAGCAGGTTCCTCATTCGTTGCTGAAAATGAACATTCTCTGTTGTGCTTTCTTGAGGTTGGAGTTGATATACTCCCAGATCCTGGGAAGTTATAGTTCACAAAACCTTGAAGGACTCCACTGTTGCTACAAGACTGCTGGAAATAATGAGTGGGAGCAGTATTGGTGTGTGTTAGCTGAAGTCCTTGGTCATCATTACAGTGCTGAGCATGTTAAACTGTTAATGATCTCCTTCTACATGCCATCTCTTTTTTTGCAGGTACTGGCATGCTAAGCCTGAGAAATAAAATAAACATAGAAGGTAAATTTTTCAGAAGAAATTCATGACATGATTAATAGTTAATAATAATAATAGATTCATAGTAACTGAATCAATAATAGATGGTTACTAATAAATACAATCAAGGGGACAAGATATGAAACTTTTCAGGTTCAAAACAGTCTGCAATCAAATAAAAGTAAACGTTAGAATCGATGTTTTTATCATTTACATTTTAAACACAACGTACTGTTTTTATGACCTGTTTGCTCCCCCAATAGTGAAGCTTGTATTTAAATGATTAAATTAAGCATAGTTAGATGTACTTCATTTTTTGTAAAGTAAAAGGTGAATGTTGTTTTTCCTCGAAAGAGGCAGGCATGATAGATCCATGATAGAAATAAAAATAAACGAAACCCAGTAGTTACATTTAAAGAGACGTTTTTTAGGTGTTCTTGATTATAGCTCATAAGTGGTTACAAACAGTCCCAGCACGTCCCAGCACTTAAAACTTGGTTTAATGGTTTAAATGTTGTTTAATGTTGTTGGGGGGGGGGTATTTACAATATCTATAAAGTGCTTCAGGATCTGTTCAGAATACTTGTTCAGAAATGTGAGCAAACAGGAGGAAGCTATCTTTTCCAATACACTCTATTCCTTCCGCCCTAATGACCACTAGAGACGAACTGAAGGCACATGGCCAGAAATAGCAGTTCTATCAGCTGTCTCTCTCATACTGAGCTGACCTTGATTTGTCTAAAGCATGCAGCTGTCTGGCCTGGAAGGACAAATGAGAAAGCCAGCATGATGATGCCTTTGAAGGTCTTTTTCTCGCTTCTCTTCAGGTTACAGCTGTACTTCTAATCTCTCAGTTGTTTTTATTCGTTTTGATGAGAAATTGACAGAAGCCATGCCAGATCATGAGGAGTAATTATGTATAATTGTGGACCTGTTTAAAGTATGTACAGTGCAAGAAAGGCAAAAATATGGTGAGCAATGGGGTGAGCAAGGTACGTTTTAGAAAGATAAAAAACTATACATAAAAAAAATAAAACTAACATTTCCTGTCCTTGAGGACCGTCTGATCGCATTATGGGCATTTCTTCTTGTTTTGGAAACATTATGAATACAATTTATTGCATGCTGTTGCTTGAGTGGAATGGATGACATCGAACTTCCTTTCTAAAATGGTCATAGACTTGTTTTCCTTGTAAAATCCTAGTATTCAGCATTATGTCGACGGTAATGATGGTACCTTTTCACAGATGCAACTGAAGTGTGAACTGATGTGTATTGACAGTTCACAGTGTGAACTGGTGCATTCAATTTTCAAGACAAGTGTTGGCTTTTGCACCTTTTATAGACCATCAGTTTTACTAAAAAATAACTTTTATGATGCTTAATGTCAGTCTGTTAAATCTGTTTGACTATGTAAGATGACATTAGGTCCAAAAAAAATGTCAATAAGTCTATCCCAAAAGACTCTGAAGAACTACAGGCTTCATCTGGGTCACTTAAGGCCAGTGTTCATTATTCCTAAATCCATCCCTCAGAGAGTTACAAAGTGCAAACCACAAATGAGTGTAGCCCAAGGTTCATTTTGTATTTGCCAAAAAAATTATACTACACAAACTCTTGAACATATGGTGTAAAGCGTTTGCCAAAGGCTTTTCAGTTGTGTTTATCGCAACGCGACTGATCGGCAATTGGGGGTTTAATAGTGATCGACTGTCAGGAGGAAACACAGACAGTCTGACTGATCTCCCAAACAACTTTCGACACAAAAAGTGATGAGAGGTTTGATGATACTGCATCCAAAGATGGACCGCATTTATACACTGATGCACAGCACAGAAAAACAAAGAGAAAGAAATTCGTTTTGCTACATGAACAGCACAACTAGTTCTAACGTGAGTGTGTATTAAATTTGTTAGAACAACAAAGACAGAAATGTGCAGATGTATTATGATATATGAGGAATGTTATGCTCAATCCCACTTTATAAAACCTTAGTTGCTTTATACAATATAGTAAATACACTTTTCACTGTTTCATTTTGTGATTATAAAATGTATTGTTGTTTTGATGTATAAAAGTCAAAATTTGTGAATAGAAATATCTGTGTAATAAATAAAATGACAAATATTTACAATTTCAAAGGAGTTCCTTTGTTTTCTTCTGTACTTTATTTGTCCAAGAGCGATACTAACCAATCAAAAATGCTGATTAGAACAGGTCTAGCTCTTGCATGCTTGTGTTCATGTTCACATTTCCGTCTGAAGAAATTCTGAAAGGTTTTGTAATGTAACTGTAATAACTGACTTGAAATCTGACCAATCAGATATAAGATTTTCTCTATGAGGGGCGGGGCACATCTGCCTGACCCATCCGAGCATTGTAAAGTGTTGTGCGATCTACATAATCTTCATATAAATGAAGACACTTTCTGTGTTAATGACAGGTCAAGTACAGGTTAAGTAGCTAACCAATTATATCACAAATGAAAGTGTTACTAAAACCACAATTATTTAATGAGTTTAGCATCGCCACCATTATGTTTTTGTCAGAAATAAAGTTATGTTTGTACTTTCTGTAATTAACTTTATCTTCAAATAGGACGAATGATTTTGTAGTTTATTTAAATAGTATTGGTGTTTGGTTTGGCTTGATGGATGAAGTCTTTACACAAGATTGTTTGGTATTATTCATATACTGTAGCACATATATTTAATTACAGTACCAGAACTAATAAAACACTGATCATTTACAAATACAATCACTAAAGAATTATTATTGTTAACATAATACTAGGACAAGTTTAAGGTTTTCTACATAATGTATGAATAAAGACCTTGTTACTAACAGAACAGAAGAATAAGATGAGAGCTGTGAGAAGTTCACTATCGTGACCAGCCATCGTGAATTTTTGGGGGCCATGGCTCACGGTGAAAGAGTGGGAGGTGGATTAAGATGAACAGAAAGTTGATATGAAGATTATGAAGTATAGCCTCCCGTTGGAACGCTACAGCCAGCACAGACTTACACAACTGCTGTACCCGGAAGGAAGAGTATGCACACAGTACATAAATGTTCCACGCTACATTAGAAGCCAGAACCCTTCCACATGTTGTTTGTAGAAAGCCTCAGTGGTACTCACAGTTCTCTCCACCTGCCTTTTCTGGGTCAGATTGTCTACCCTCTTTATCATACACACTCACACACATATGTCCTTCTTTACTGAATGCTTTCTGCAATATAAACCAAGATTTATTATAACACACAGCAGTTCATCTACATTTCACTGTATATTTATTGTAGTGTTTTATTTTATTTTATTTTTTTCCCCTCCAAATTAGAGCTACGATACTACTGAGGCCATAGTTATACATTATTATATTGCAGGGTGTATGTAAAAGCCTGACTTCAAACTTGTTAGACATTCTAATGCCCAAAAGAAAAACAAGAGCATAAGCAAAATATATGACATCACCCCTTCATGACAGTCTCTACTGCTCTGGGAAATGCTTTTTTTTTTACAAAATGGGAGTGTGCCCATTCAGTCAAAAAAGCTTTTGTAATGTCAGGTTGCAATGTTCAGCTTGGCTTGTACACAGTGTCCCAATGTATTCTAAAGGTAAGATTGGTCATGCTGAAACAAAGCAGGACTTCCTCAAAATGTTCTCATAAGGTTTCATGCAACACGTTAAAGCTCGGATGCACTAATATCTGCTGACTTTTCTATCAGATTGTATTAGTCAGGGCTTCTTTCAAGCTGTTAATTTCAGGGTCAGAGAGTTGGGTTTTTTTAATTACTTTGTTGATTCTGCAATGAAAGTGAAGTGTTACAGCAGCAATTCACAAGTAGTTCAAATAAATATAACATAATAAGTAGTAATATGCATAAATAAGATATACAAATTTAACATTAGATTAAGAATAAATAAGAATCTAAGCAGCCTATTGTTTCAATGTTCGTGTTTACATTTCCTTATAAGGAGATTCTGAAAGGTTCTGTGATGTAATTGTTATAATAACTGGTGGGAAATCTGACCAATTAGATGTAAGATTTTTCTAAGATTTGGATGAACTTTACATCCGCCAGGTTGCCACTTGCAAATGTGTTAAAATCTCAGCTGGCTGGATTGTATAAGATTACAATAAAGGTGCCTTTGGATACAAGCTTCTGTAAAATACTGTAAATACCTAAATGAATTACTTAAGTAATTTATAATGTTTTAAATTATTTAAGAATGTGACTTTTTAATGCAGACATATGTCACATCTATAATCCAGTAAGTTTTATCCAGACTGTACATTTTAATATTATTTTATCACATTCATTGTTTCTAAAATTTTCTTTTTATTTCTTGTCATTAATCAAGACAGTCTTGTAAGTTTTGTATTTATCCATAATAGTAATTATGTATCTCGGTTCCTTCCAAATTGTTCTTTGTTTATTTTTAAAAAACAACATCAGAGCATCCCAACATACATCACACTAGGAGTGTCTAGGAGAGTAAAAAGGGACTACGTGTACAGCACTCCCAGCATGCCTCCTTTCATTTCTAAACGGTAACAGAGGTTTTCCTGTGTGATGCCAGAACACAAGTAAGATCTGCCTTTTAAAACGTCTACACCTGCAAGCTTTTACCCAAAGCACAGATATGGCTTCAATTCTTTAGTAATCTTTCATTATGCACCCCCACTGCCAGACCTTTTCTGTCATATCTTCTCTCACCCTTCTGACCTCCCAAAGCAACCCACTCCCAAAACATTTTGTTTTTCAAACAACTCACATTTTCCAGTCCCGTCATGGCTCCCTCCCTCCCTAGCCCGTGGGTCTACCATAGCAGATGTGTCAAGGGTCTTGTGTAATACTGCAATGTTCAGAGGAGCTGAATACTGCTTTACCAAGGAAGATGCTTCATCTGTGTGGAATTGAGGTCAATGTTCCAAAGGTCCTTGTGTCAGTTTTTAGCTCTTCAATCAGAAAGATAGAAAAATAGATGTATAGATGGATGGATGGATGGATAGAACTTTATTGATCCATTTAGGTGGTTCCATCAGGGAAATTGAGGAAACTTCAGGTTGACTTTTTTTTACCTGCAAAAAACACACTTCATAAACGCACTTGGTTTGTGGCTTCTATTAGCTGCAGGACTTTATACTATACAGTATATACTATACTAAGATAAATTATTACATATGCATATTGGTCATCTATATGTCCATTTAAAATAAATTTCACACCACAAGTACTGTCACTTTGCAAAAGGTTAAAAGGCACTGTAGGATTAACTTATTGCATTCCCTAGTCTTTGTTGGATCCACTATCTATGTAATGTCAAACATTAGAATCAGTCATATACACCCACAAGAACAGATTCAGAAAGTAGATATTTTAATGTGTTGGTAAATGAAGCTATTTTGGTAAATTTAAGATGTTTCAGCCAGCTTAAATTACAAGATCTTCTAAATGATGAATGCGAATCCTGATACTCTAGACCACCTTACACAAATAACAAAAGATAACATTACACACTAGCTTTTAATAATTTATTTAATTGCAGGGTTAAGTTGTATAGTGTCTGAACAGTGCTGGTAAAAAGTGCTGGTATAGAGTCTGAACAGAGCTGGGTTAGAAGGTCTAATCTGGATTTAAAGCGTGGTGTTTTGACAATTCATTTAATAGCTAAATTCTGCACATCTGCTACCGGCATTGTTTGTGGGTTGTTGCACTATGGGAATCCAATTTAAAAGAGCTAATTTCTTCCTTCTGTGCTTTTGCATTCTACTAGTTTTGGCACAAGGTAAGAAACAACAGTATTAGGTGTAATATAAATAGAGATATAAATAGAGCATGAAGTGTTGGGTAGTAGTTTTAGTAAGTAGACAGGACAAAACATGGTAAATTGTTTAATTATGCAATGTTTACTTCAGTTTAATTCATTTAACAATTATGCTAAACTGTGATACATAAACACATAATAATATTGTTTATGTTTATTTAAAAAAAGGAAAAGTAATATCAGACTTTGCATGTATGAGTTTCGTTTTGCAAAATAACTGTATCATGTAACTCATTGAACTCATACTTAAGTGGAAATAATATTTTAGTTAATTTTGTCCAAAATATAGTATAATTAA
>JAOUQU010431944.1:5000-10130 GCA_028566735.1 Ammoglanis amapaensis | reverse complement strand
CCGGGTTCTGGTGGGTTTTAGCCAGGTTCTCGTGGGTATGAGCCAAGTTCTCGTGAGTTCTTGTGTGTATGAGCCGGGTTCTCATGTGTTCACGTGTGTTCTGGTGTGTATGAGCCGGGTTCTGGTGTGTATGAGCCGGGTTCTGGTGTGTTCTCGTGTGTTCTGGTGTGTATGAGCCGGGTTCTCATGTGTTCTCGTGTGTTCTGGTGTGTATGAGCCTCCAGGGTCACTAAACGTACGGGGGAGGGCGTGGCACTCGTTCTGCTGATGGTCCCACTGACAGTTGAGGTTGAGGGAGCAGCTCTTGCAGTTGGCCAGTTTGCTGCAGATTTGTTCGTTTCTGATGGAGCATTTGGTGAAATTGTTCACGGCCTAAAAATACAGAAACGCAGAACAATGGAAATGAGAGCCGTGTGTACACGTGACTCTGGCGTTCTCTACTGGACGACTTACAGAAGTGCAGTTGCTGATTGCAGAGATGCATTTCTTGTCGTCGCACCATTGGCAGCCGTTGGTGTTGGCGGTACAGCTGGTGCAGTCAGAAAAACGATGGCATCTCTCATCGACCGGAGCTAAAGAGAATAAAAACATTAAATAACTATTGTGCAAATAAAAAATACATTAAATAAAATATACTAAACATTACACAGGGTGTAAAATCATGTGTAATGTTGATGAGTCGCTTTGTGTTCAGCAGTCGGGGGGAAGAAATTAAACCCGAAATCCTTTAATTCTGGTCACCAAATCATCTGATAAAAATCTCCTTCAATCTGTCCTCCAGTTACATTATTTAATCTGGACCACTCTGTTTATTACAGACGTGTGTACCATCATTTACAAGCATCAAGAACATTATTATTTAGGTTTAACAAATGAAATTAAGTCAATGAACGCACACACACACACACACACAGTTTTTATTTGAATTAACACAGTTATGAAATCTCTGAGATATATATGAATATATTTTTCATGACTGAATGCAAACATGTACCAGGTTTGGCAGAACAAAAGGACGCTGGTGTGATGCTGGAAAATTTGGGTTCCCAGGAGACGCAGCGATTTCGTCTCCATGCGCAGCGCACGCCGGGCCCGGCGCTCTCGCATCGTACCTGCCCTACAAACGCCTCACAACTGGGCGGCCGGTAGATCAGCACATCGTTCAACAGCACACTAGAGAACCCGCCGAACACGTACATGGACCTGCCAGGACAGAAGATTTATTTATTACATGTGTACGAGGGTTACAGAGTCACCGAAATGAGAAATGATTAAAGAAATTAGCGTTTAACTACAAACCCATTACTGGTGACTGCAGTGTGACCGAAGCGATTAACATCTCTGTGTAGATTGGGTTTGGGAAGAACTTTCCACTCATCACAGGCTGTAAAAACAACCAGAAAACTAAAGAGTTCATTTTCAATCTGGGATTATACACTTAATTACACAATTATTACTGTGGTATAAAATAAATAAGTGCTGTTAAATTTATTTTGCCCACAGAAATAAAATTATTTCACAAAAAAACAAAAACTTCCATGAACAACATGATTAGCCTGACTGATGCTAATATACAGTTTTTATTCATCATGGATATAAAGATCCGGTACAAACCGACGTCATAAACCAGGAAGTCAGCGGAGAAACATTTGGCTCCGTTACTTAATGACGTGTCGTTGTGAGTGTTTCCACCAAACATGAGAAGAGTTCCACCCAACAGCACCGACGAGTGAAGATAACGAGGATAACCACTCTCCTTCAGGATCGTCCTAAACATCAACAGCATTACAAACTCAGTGCTGCCCACTGCCTGTCTACAAAATATTCTAACAATACATCACACACACACACACACACACACGTTACATGTACACACATCTGTGTGTGTTAGAGGTTGATGGTCACTCACCATGTGCGAGACTGAACCTCGTAGCGATACATGTCATCCACGAGGCTGTACTTGTTAGCAGACAGTGACTTGTAGCCACCGTGGACGTAGATACTCTTACTGCCACCATCGTAGACGCTGCTGTGCCCGTAACCGCCCTGAACGGTGGCGCCTCTCGTTTCAGGAACGACCCACATACGTGTTTCTGTAGAGAAATTCAATCAGAATCAGTCGAGGACAAAACAAACAATAATGTAAGTGTGTGTTTAGGGTGTCTGATATAATACTGTTACTCTCAACACAGAAAAGACACTGATGCATCATGGGACATTACTGCATGAACCAAGTGGCACATTATTACATTATGCTTACACATATAAATAAAAATCGATCATTGTATATGAAATGTATAAAACTCTTCAAATTTGATTTATTTTATTTACTCACACACACACACACACACACACACACACACACACACACACACTTTTCTAACAGAACCTGGCCAGACTTACTGATGTTGTACTCCTGCACGTTGCTGATGTAGCTATAGATGGAGGAGTAACCGAAGATGACGACCATCACGACGTCTCCTGTATTGAGTTCAGTGATGTGTGCAGAATGACCCTCCACCGCGTACACCTGACCATGTGTGGGGGTGCTGGGGAAACGCCGAGACCACGACTTACTCTGGATACTAAACACCCACAACTCATCACTAACATTACCCGAACCCATCTCCAACTTTCCACCGAACATGTACAGCTCATCCTGCACACAACAAACACAAACAGTGCAGTTCAGTTTAACACCATTTTACACCATTTAAAAATATTTACAAATAACAAAAAAAAGAATAAAATTAAAAAATTATCATTTGTTTAAAGGAAGTTGCTAAAAAGTTGCTGCGTGAATTTCAATTCAAGTTAATTAAAGTCAATTATATTTGCTGAATGTCTGAACCTGTTGTGCCTTTTAGCTGAAGAGTAGCAGAGCAAAGATTCGAGAAGTTCAGTTTCATCACTGAGGTGGGAGAGAATGATCCAGGTAATTAAAATAGAAAAGACATTGTATAAAGATTTTACCTGATAGAGTGTAAGAGAGTGGCCGTATCTCGACACAGGTCCGGCACTGCTGGCTACGGTGTTCCAAGTCCCAGTGTCCAGATTATAACTGATGAAAACATTTATAAATTATTAATAGTGAAAAATAAAACCCTTCGTGAAGTGGTGAATCATGACTGTACTCACTTTAGAATCATCTGAAAGTTGCTATAGTTGAACGTGTAGCCTCCAACAACCCACATGATCTTCTCCTGAACTACGGCCTTGTGGGACGCCCGACCTAGTGATGTACCGAAAGGTTTAACAGTAGGCATGACCCAGAATGACTCTGTGGAGGGAACCGTTAGGGAACAATCCGGACCTAAAAAAACAAACAAGCAAATTAATGAATACATGAGAATGATAAAAGCCACTGAAACACAGAACAAATAACTACATTACACCCTATTGTGATGTAATAATAACCAGAATGTTTCAGCATTCTAATAGAAATTCATTTCATATTTTCCCATCATCCCTTTCTCTGGGTGTTGCCATTAAAATGTGCAGCAGATTTCGTAGAACTGTGGTAGGAAATGTTTAGTTAGATTAGTTGAGCCTTTGGAAGCTTGTTAACATAAGATACTAACAATAAGCAAAACATGTATTTCAACAAAATCACCAGCAGGGGGGGACACAGAAACAATTAACAAACCACTAGTTTCTAAAAGAGATTAAAAATAAATGGTTTCCATAGTTTTTGAAAGACACATTAAGAGTAAATGGACTGTTGTACCTTGCCAGCTGTCATTACACACACACAGTTTCTCCCCAGTTAGGTCACAATATCCGTGATCAGGGCTCCCACAGTTGTTCCTGCAGTACGGGATGTCACAGGCTTCACCCTTCCAGTACTTGTCACACTCACAGTACACCCGGATGGCTATGGAGTTTGATGTAGTGCACTTGCCGTGGCCGGAGCAGTTATTCGGACAGGAATTTATGCTTTAGGAGGGAAAACAGAAATAAAAAAGTTTCGGGAGAAAGAAACAATCTGTGTATCACTAGTGCTAATAGTTCAGTGTCCATCACACAAAAACCACTGCTACATGTATACACATAATTCACCTGAAAATAAAACCTTATTTACCATATTATTACCCTTTAGTGTTTACATTTAGTATTATTATTTAGTGTATTTAGTAATTGTACATTTTAGCTTCAACTGCACACAAGAAGAACCTAACAATCACATGGTAATTGAGTTACACATTTAGTCACTTGGTTGAAGTCTAAATATGTTAGAAACATTCTAACATGGCAGTTCTTTGGGCTGAGGGGTGTTAAAACCAGAAAGTGCTGAAGCAGGTCAGTAGGAGACGAGTATTAATACTTAATAATTAATACTGGGTAAAACATGTGTGAGGTAGAAACATTAGTTAATTACGATGTAATAAAGCACAAATCTGGAGTCAGTGCAAATGACAACATAGTATAGAGTGATACAGTCACGTACGTGCGTGTGTGCGTGCGTGCGTGTGTGTGTTCGAGTTCTCTTTATCAGAACACCCAGACAGCCTGGAGTTTTGAGAACTGGGTCGATTCCTAAACCCAACACAACATGATTGAAGGGCCCCTGATAAAGTCACTTAAAGCAGGAAAGATTCCACCGTGTGTGAAGTACAAGAGTAAAAAAGAGTTCCAGAAAAATACTCACGAGTAGAAAATCTCAAATCCAGTCAGGTTGTAAGCTGCATCACTGAAGAAGTGCAGGAGTGCGTAACCGGAGTTGGTCTGAACTTCAGGTACCGTCTCATTTCCTGGAAGTTCTGGAACAATGAGTCCGCTGTAATCAGGGTGAGAGACTGGAATTAGCCTGGTGTACCTCATCCACACGGTTACATGTTAACAAGGACCCCACAGATTACTGTCCCCAATATTTACTGAACAGAGAACTGATTATAACATTAGCATATACATAACAAAGAAATAATAATTATTATTATAATTCTACTCATCAGTTAAATAATCGAGTTATTCAGTAGATCCAGATGTTCAGAACAAACATGAACACAACAGAAAATGTCGGGTTTTTAACTTATTTACTACACAACATGAGATTTTCGTGTGAAAACATTGATCATATTTCATGAACAGTGTAGCCTAGTGGGTAGAGCTTTGGACTATGAACCCAAAAGT
>JAOUQU010431944.1:0-2500 GCA_028566735.1 Ammoglanis amapaensis | reverse complement strand
TCCCTTAAAGACAAGAGACAGAATGTGTCCACTGTGACACCAGTGTTGTAGAACCACTGGAACCTGATCTCAGTAAAACTTCAGTCCCTGCAGTAAATCCCTCTTAGTAAAGTGTCTGATGGAGTTTATACAGTGAGACACTTTAATCAGTCCGTCCACTAAGAGAAAATCTTCCCATAAGGTTTAAACTTCAGGAGAAACTGCTGCAATTCTGCATTTACACTAGAATTACAGTCCAAGTCTTACGCAAGTAGAAGTGACCGTTCCAACATCTGGAACAAGAGGTCTGAAGATATTGTGAACATGAATGTGCTCGTCTGTGAATGATCATGAACAAACATTACACAAACAGTAAATCTCAACATCTGGGATGTAGACGTAAACATTTTCTTCCAGTCCTTCAGCGCTTGTAGCAGATCTGTAATCAACACCCGTTTCTAAGCAACAGCATCAGTATGAAGAGCATCCTGCTAATTTGCTCACACACTTCAGCGCCACCCAGAGGTAACAACACTATGTTTGTTCATTAGGATTTTAACATCATATTTTCTCAGTTTGGTTACATTTATGACATTGCATGGTTTTTTGCACTGTCAAAACTTTTGGAAGCAAGCAGATGGGCTAACTAAACCCAAACTAATGTTGCCTAGCAACAGTCCAGTACTGTAAGTTCACCGAGTTTTTTTTGTGTGTGTGTGTGTGCGTGCGTGTGCGTGCGTGCGTGCGTGCGTGCGTGCGTGTGTGTAAAAACACACACAAGTGTGTTGACTAGACTAGTTGGTAAACAGAAGGATGCTGGTTCAAGCCCCACCAATACCCAAAGTTCAGTCTGTGAGATGCTGAACATGTGAATGATAAGATTTATTATAACTTTATTATTTATTATCTAATAACTTGTGTGATTTATAAACATGATGTAATAGTGAAACTCACAAATTAAATTCTTTATAAATGCAACGATTCACCATAAGACACAGTCTGACACCAAATCAGTTTGGTGATTCATCACTGTTTGGCACAGTTTGTATCTACCTCCTAAAAGCACATTTATCATTTAAATAAATAAAAGATAAATGTCTGAAATTTCTGTGTTTTTGTTATTTCTTTTATTTTAAAAACCCGTATATAAAGTAGTGACTAAAGTGTATGGTAACATTCCTGATGTTTCTTTAGTGCTGCATCTAAAGTGTTTAGTAAAGAATTCACGAGTGTTCTAATAAACAACAGCAATGTAAATCCTGTTGTAAAAAGTAAATCTGATGGTGCTGATTAAGGTGATTTTTATTTCTGCTGTACACAAAACAATTCAACAAAATTCAATTTTATACTTCTGTGTCGAGGTCATAAGCCCTGTGAAGAACTTCACCTCCACAGCACTAGAGGGCATCGAGTTTCTGAGGGTTCAGTGGTGTTTGTATATAGTCTTTGGTTTAGTGATGATCTTTGTAAATTTTATCTGATCAAACAACAAATGATTTTAAATCTTAATTATAAACGATTGTAAACATCGAGGTCTCGACATCACAGAGAGAGAGACGACTTTAACTACAAGTGTGTTACTACTCACTATATTTACTGTGATTTTGATGTGTATTTAGTAAATATTAGAGCTTTATGTTACACAGCTGCAGTCAAAAGTATTCAACCCCCAAGATGTTTGCAAGAAATGAATGAAACAAGATCAAGTTTAAACAAAATGTGTACAAGCTGTGTAAAATATATGTGCAGTGTAAAATCTCAGCAGTCCATAAATAAAAAAGTGTTTTGGCCTTTAAACAACATGTAAATATTGTGAATGAATATGGAAACATTTCTGATAGTCAGGGGATTATATCCAAGTGTAAATGTTGTAAGAGAAATTTGCAATAACTGGAGATTTTAATGACTTGTTATTGTTCCTTCACAGAAAGTCCACAGCTGTGTTTAGAATCGGAACACCAAAGAAAACTTGATTTTCCATGTGGTTTCAATTTATTCTCTCTGTATCGGAGTAAAGTATCGGAGAACATTCTCAACATCACAGAAGAGCTGCTATACTAGTAAACAAGTTCAAGTTTAAAAAGTTAAAATAGAACATTAAAAAAACTCAGTTTAAGTGCTGGTGGGGAGCAAGATGTTTGCTGTGTGTGTGTGTGTGTGGCTTTACAATCCATGAACAAGACCCCAGGGGGCACAGTACAATCTCTGGTCCAGACCCCAGGGGGCGCTGTATGATGACTGACCCATACCTACGAATGACCAAACCCTAGGGGGCGCTGTATGATGACTGACCCAGACCGATGACTTACCTGTCAGATCTCTCTGGGGTCTGCTCAGTGACTGAAACCCCAAAGTGCTCCCCCGGTGTGGGCCAGAATAGTGCTGCCCACCACACGTGGCATGTGTGCTCAAATTCTCTTACAAAACTCCACAACTATGGAATAATCTTCCTGTCTCTGTTAGAGATTCAGACACAGTCTCCATGTTTAAGTCTAGACTGAAAACACATTTATTTTCTCAG
>JAOUQU010431926.1:0-10131 GCA_028566735.1 Ammoglanis amapaensis | reverse complement strand
GCGCCCCCTTAAAACCGATAAAGCTGATTTTGATTGACTGTGTAGATGACATGATTGACTACCAGATGACCAAATTACATTGCGATAGGATTTACGGTTTGATCTGCACAAACATTTGTAGAGCTAAGAATAATAATAATAATAATAATAATAATAATAATAAAAATCCTTACAAAAACAATAGGTTCCTTGCACTGTAAGTGCTCGGACCCCTAAATATAGCCGCAAGCGACTATTACGGGGTCCGATTCTCGGACCCCTATAAAGACCGATACGACAGTAAGAGCAGCAGAACCAAAATCAGTCCAGATGATAAGACTGTTATGATAAAGATCTGTGTTTAATTTCGTGCAAATTGGGCAAAGGATTCCAGAGTTGATGCCATGTCATTCAAACATTCAAACCATGCACACACATTTCTGACCATTGTGTTAGTGCCCCTAAGAGTCAAAAAATCAAGTTTTTTTTTATAATTATTTACCTACGAACTCTGCTGATTACAACACTGTAGAGCCTTGTAGTGTAGGTTTATGGAAATATAGAATATAGATGTAGTTGCTGAGATTTGTTCAATTTTTGACCTTTTTGACCTTGCTTGAGTAGTGCAGCAAATAAGATAAGATAAGATAATCCTTTATTAGTCCCACAGTGGGGAAATTTGACTTGTTGCAACAGCAAAGGGAAAGTACAGCTTCAATCGGACCTTTTTGACCTTGCTTGAGTAGTGCAGCAAATAAAATAAGATAATCCTTTATTAGTGTTACAGTGGGGAAATTTGACTTGTTGCAACAGCAAATGGACAGTACAGCACTTAATATAAAAAGCAAAAATCCTTACAATAATAAAACAATGTATGTATGAATCAAATGTACAACAAATGTACAACAAGTACATCAAATAGTGTGTGTGCGTGTGTATTTGTGTGTGTATGTAGTTGTTGATGCATAGTGATTTGTATTAACTTTTTAATATTCAGCTATTTAGTCAAAAGCACAAAATGAGATTCATGGTGTTTTACTGCCACCATGTGGCCAATTTACAGAGTGCAGAAGCCAATTTGGCATTACATTGTTATAATGTTCAATATAGGACATAAAGGCATTGTAAATCGGCAATTAAAGGCCGATCGGAACCAAAATCAGTCCAGATGATTAGACTGTTATGATAAAGATCTGTGTTTAATTTCGTGCAAATCTGGCAAAAGATGCCAGAGTTGATGCCATGTCATTCATACAAACCATGCACGAACACATCTGACCATTGTGTTAGTGCCCCTAAAAGTCAAAAAGTCAAGTTTTTTTAAATAATTATTTACCTACGAACTCTTCTGATTACAAAGGTACCAGTTTTATCGCGATAGCTCAAAATGCCTAGGACTAGTTCGAAAACGGGCTGGATTACACTATGTGTCAATGACGAAAAATGATGCATTTTTGCTAATGACATGTAATTACATAAATGTCAAGCTTACAGCAGAGCATAAAGCAGAACAAGAAGCACGTGGCTAGGTGACACGGTTAATGAGATATGCTCAATTTTCTGTAATAGCGCCCCCTAATGGCCAAATGTTTCAACACCGCACAGAGACTTACAGTGTCCATAGATACATATAGCCTATGAGTTTTGACCTCATAGGTCATTGTTAAGACTGTCAAATTGCAGCTTAAACTTGATTGGCTGATTTTATAGCTTAAAATTTAATTTATGCGGATGTGCTTTTAGCCCCACTTGTAGACTGTGTACCAGACTGTACATACCAAGTTATAGCCTGATCGGACTTACGGCTGCGGAGCAATCTGCCTTAGACTTTGGGCCTCAGTTAAAGCGCCCCCTAAAGTCCTAGAGACACGGGACTTTGACGTGCAAACTCTCTGACTTGTCGTGAACATGTGGATAATTAACCATTTTTTTGTTTCGATGCAGCGTTCTCGAGTTACGATTTTTGCCATTAAAAACGTCCTATTTTAAAGATGTCACAATGTGCTAATTTGCGTATTACAGCCTACAGCTTTACAAAAGTTAAAGTTTTTTAAATAATTATTGATCTTCAGCATTTTCTGCATTTTATGAGTATTTTTTGAGAATTTTTGAGCAAAAATCCAGAGACTAGTTCGCGAAAGTAGGTTTTAAGCATTATGCTAATTAGCAAAAAAACTAAGTAGGCGGAGCTTAATGTTTCAATATACTTTTTAATTTTCTAATGACCCAAGGAACTGGAAAAAAAATAGTTTGCAATTTTAAAAAATCTGTCGTACGAAAGCCGCACATCAACGCGTTAGGGGGCGCTGTCGCGCCCCCTTAAAGACGATAAAGATTATTTTAAACAGCTGTGTTTTCGCTCCAATTGACTACCAGATTACCAAATGTCGTGCCAATAGGACGTACGGTTTGGTCTGCACATACCGTTTTACAAATAAGAAGAAGAATAATAAAAATCCTTACAAAAACAATAGGGTTCCTTGCACGGAAGTGCTCGGACCCCTAATAAAAATCCTTACAATTACAATAGGGTTCCTTGCACAGTAGTGCTCGGACCCCTAAAAATCCTTACAATTACAATAGGGTTCCTTGCACAGTAGTGCTCGGACCCCTAATAAAAACGTTTCAGTGGCGCCGACCACAACACACTTTAGCGACTCCTAATGGGAGCAGCCGAAATAAAGAGAAGAAGAAATAATGAAAAACTGCAGTTCTGTGATCACCAGCTTGTGCTTTTAGTTTCAGTATTTCAATAAGATTAAAAAGATAAAATAATAAAGTTACGGAGGAGATCCGGTGCGATCCGGGTCCCCCTGAAATACCGGCAAGGCCACTCCGGGCTGGAGAAACAGGATCTCACTCTTTGAAGGTCACAGTGGGTGGAGGCGTGGGCGAGAGTTTGAAGAAGTGTGGCAGGTGCCGGGCGTTGTCCGGACTCGGGCCGCGTTCGGGCAGCAGGATGACGTTCTTGCGGCGCAGGGTGGAGTCTCGGCTGGAGGCCAGCGAGAGCGTCTCGGAGGCGGCCTCGGCCTCGCTGCTGGACTCCACCGGCGTGACCCGGATGCTGGCTACGCCTGGGTGGTGGTGCGGCTGGTGGAAGTGGTGATGGTGGTGAAAGTGAGGGTGGTGCGGGTCGGGCGCTGGCACTCCGTCCCTGTGCGAGATCTCCGGGTCGCGGTTCAGATCGTTGAGCTCGAAGCACTGACGGACGCCGGGGCGCTCGGGCGGCGGCTTCCAGCGCCAGGAGCCACCGGGCTCGACGTTTGGTCTGTTCTCCGGGTGGGCGTCGACGTGCACGATGCCGTCGCCGGGCTCCTGCTCGGTCAGCGCTTTGTACCGGATGGATCCGGATCGACTCACGGCGCTGCCCTCGCTCTTAGGACTTCCGTGCATGATGCCCTGCTGTTTGGACATGGCGATGACCTGCATGATCCTTGGCTGGTTATTAGTCCTGCAGGGGGCGCCCTTCTCTGCCATCTTCATCCACTTGGCACGGGCGTTCGTGGTCGAACCGTCTCCGCCATCGCTCGCTTCGCCGCCGTCCTCCTGTGGAGACATGCATGAGTTTTCTTGAGCCTCTTCAGGAATGTGGACCAGCTGTGAAGATCCTGGGCGTGACTGGATGGTCACCCGGGCGCCGCCGCCGCCGTTCTGATTAACCACAGGCAATGGCACCACACTTGCAGCCATCTTCATGTACTGCGGAGGTCCTTCTAGACTCATAGCCGAGGGTTCGGAGCTACACCGGACCTCCATGCCCGCCTCGAGACCCTCGCCACCCTGCAGCTTCCGGTTTTCATTTTTGGTCTTCCATTGTGAGAGGAGCTGTTTGGAACGTGTGGAGTCCATGGAGGTGTGGATGGCGGCGTGGCGTCTGGGCACGGGTTCGTCCCCGCTCACCGATTGCGTTCTGGGCAGCGTGTTGCTGAAGGTCACCATGCTGTCCTGGTACAGGCCGCCGGGTGCCGTGATGCACTGCAGCTCGGTGCTGGCTCTCTTCATGGTGTAGGAGCTGGAGTCCCTCGAGCTTGGACCCCGGAGCAGGATGCTCTCCGATCGAGCCGAGGTCGGACGCTCACGGACGCTCAGACTTTTGGCCTGGAGGAGGCGCGGGAGCTCGGCGTTAAAGTTTGGGAGCGGGCGCAGGGGCTCGCGGAGAGCCGATGGGGGGACGAGGGGCTGGGGCTGAGAGGGGTGCTGCACGGGTGCGGGCGGAGGCAGGGGGCGAGGCTGAGGCGGGCGAGGGTGCTGACGCAGGGACGTGTCCTCACTGGGTTTGAAATTCCCCACCGCGTAGAGACCCTGAAACAAATCAACGTTACTGACGGCAAAACCAAAATACTCACAAATAATAGCGCCCCCACGTCCTGGAGGTTGTGAACTGCAGCTTGTGATCGGACAGTCGCAGGTTCGCTGTTCTCAATAAGATTTAAATGATGGTAAAGTAGCTGTAAACAAAAAAGCTGCACCGGAACCACCACAGATGACAGGTCACCAAAGCACCAGCGCATTATCACAACACAGTGAAGCAGTCTGAGGCAGGAAGTGACATCAGTATTATGGGGTCGTGTGGGTGGAAATGCAGAGATTCGCACAGACTTCTATTTATAACCCCATGAAATGCCCCCGAGCCTCCGTTCAGCGGGAGTGTGTGAAACCCCGCCGGCGAGGACGAGGTAACACAACAGGTTCAGTCGTGTGTTGTGATTTATAGTAAACGAATTATTACTAACACCCTCTCGTGTCTACGGTTGCCAGTTGCTTCGTTTTAAATTCTATTTATTCATCTTAACAAAGATGATCCACGGCCCCTCCGACATGTAGATCGCTGCCCTATGCATTTTATATATGCATATGCATTTCGTCGGCCAGCAGAGGGCGCAGCCATAGAAGCTTAGTCCCGCCTCTTCGAACAAACGTACGTTTTTAAGTGCCGTTTATATGGCTTCAGTTTGGTCTAGTGGTCTAAAACAATGTAAACAGAACTGTAAACAAAAGTGTAAACAAGCCGACACTCACCAGGTAGACGGCGATGGCGCCGCCGATGAGGAAGCCGGCATAGACGTCCATGGCGTGGTTTTTAAACTGGATAATGCGCGTCAGGCCGCAGATGACGCCGCACATGATGAAGGAGAAAACCAGCAGCGGTTTGAGCAGCTTGGAGGAGTCGGTTAGCGTAGCGTTAAAGTACATCTGAAAAAACACGAACCCCACAGCGTCAGGTCACGAGGTCACGCTAATCAACTACACAGTACGTAGCAACATCATCCAGAACATCCAGATCCTGACGTCATGAGTCTCTATAGATACTCGTAATGTAGTTATTACAACAGCCAAAGACTCGGTGGGATCTTGTCCATGGTTGGTGAAGACCAGGAGGAACAACCGTTGGTGAAACCATCCATCATTCAATCTCTCCATCTCTGTTCATCCATCCATTACATAGGATCTGTTAACTTATGCATATATTCATCGTCCAGCATCCTTTTGATCCACTGACCAGTCCATCCATCAATCTTATCAACAACCGTCCATCCACTGATCAAATCCATCCATCTACTCTCCATCTACTTAAACATCCATCGATTATCCTTCTTTTGCATCCTTTGTCCATCCATCCAATCACTGACCATCCATCATTCAGTGACAATCCTCATTAATCCACCTTCCATCGGTCCATCCATTCAATCAATGTCCGTTCCATCCATCACCTCTATGTCCATCCATCTAATCAACAACCATCCATTCACTCTTTAATTCATTCATACATTCCTTCACTCATTAAATCCTGCATCCATCCAGCATCCATTCTATAATAACTAAAGCGGTCAAGAGCTCAACAAACCTCCAATCACATTCACGATTAGTTTGGTTCTCTCTGCATGGAGACGTGATTGTGATGTCAGCGCCCATGTGGCAGTGCGTTAGGTGGATTACTTACGGAGACGTAAACCGCAGCGAAGGCAGCCAAGGTGGCGTGTTGTGAGGGGAAAGATTTCCTGCAAGCACAAACACGCCGTTATTCTGATTCACCCTCAAATATGGTGTTCGGGTCTGAGGAACATTACAGACGGCGACGTGAGGAGAACGTTTCGAGTGCTGAAGAGCCGAGCGTGGGCGTCTCCAGGCTACGGAGAACCGGGACTGAACTCTGCGTGGGTTCCACACAAGACTGAAATCCTTCAACACCCGCGCCAAAAAAAAAACACCTAACAAAACTGAATATGAGCGAATTACAGCCAAACGATTCACATTAGGAGCCGATTCTCAACTAAAGAACGTTTTATTCATTCAGTCATTTATTTATTTCCTACTGCAGTCGCCCTTCTACGTGTACGTCAATAAAATAAGACTAAGGGCCTTGCTCAAGGGTCCAACAGGGACAGCTTGGCGGTAATGATGGGCTTGAACCGACAACCTGCAGATTTAAAAGCCCATGGCCTTAACCAGTAACCCATCACTACCATAGAGCCTTCTCATCTTAGGACATAAACAGGTTTGTTGCCATGACAACAACGACAACCATTATTAATAATAATAATGATCTTAATAAAAAGACTAATATATTTTATATAACGCACTAAATTGCTACAGTTTAAAAGAAAACAGAAGATTGAGGTGGAGATAATTGTAGTGACATTCGAAGTCCCGTTAGATGATAAATACGACTGTGTAACCACTCGAACCCGCAGTTACTCGGGTCGGAATGAAGGAGTCTCAGTAGCAATATTATCCTACAGGAATATCTTCAGGATGATGTATAAAGTCTTCTGACCTGCCGACGTTGATGGCCACGGTGTTGGGCCCCGAGCAGACTTCCTCCACGATGAAGACGTTCTCGTCGCAGGTGGTGTTGAGGACGGTGAGGTTGGGTTTACACACGGTGAGGAAGTACGGCGCGTGGTAGCCCGTGCACAGCTGGATGATGTCTGTGATCAGGGCCGTCACACACAGGCCAAATATGTGCACGCCTGAACGAAAACACACCAATGAGTAGCTGCACCGAACACTTCAGGACCCCCGAGCAGTAATAACCACACATTCAATTATTCACCCTGTAATGACTGCACATTTAGTCCCTCCTGTACCCCATAAACCAATTAAAATGGATCCCGTGTGGCCCTGTGCTCTCTATATAGTTTATATTCAGTATATAAGTGGCTCTTGTATATATCAGGAACTCACTACATGCCCATTTAGCATCCCGAGTAAATGACTTCACAATAAACCACTACAGGACTCCTGAGCAATAAGAACCCCTGCAGAATACTGCAGTCTTTGTCACTCCTGGGCCCCATACGGCCATTTTGGGATCCCAGCTATCAGTAAGGATGCAGATTTCTACCAGCAAACGTTACAATAATAGATTCGAGGTCTCTTTCACCCAGATATTACTGCACCTGTACCTTATAGAACAATTAAAACCCTTTATGGTCCTGTACACTGTATATCAATAGGGCCTCTTGTATGGGTTCCAAGTGATGGCTTTCTTTGCACAACATGGTAGCTGTAATCACAACAAACCACTATAGGACTCCTGAGCGATAATAAGCAAATAGTGAACTTACTCTGCTGTGTTTGGACCTATATCAATAAAAACAAACCCCATACGGCCATTTTTTGTGTCCTTACTATCAGGATTGATGTTGTGTCTAATTAAAACATTGCAGCTCCGATTACAATAAACTTCTATAGGACTCCGGAGCAACAATAATCACACATTCAACAGCTGAATCATATGAATATGGCCCTGTAACACACACACACACACACACACACACACACACATATATATATATATATATATATATTAATCAATCGGGCCTGGTATATGACTCCCACTAATATTTTAGGGTCCCAAGTATCAGAAGAACAATATTATTCCACACACCTTTATTCCTAATAAATGTTATAATTAAAACTGACCGTAGATGATCCTGATCATTTTAGGGTTCGCAGGTTTGGAGAACGACACAATACAGCCGCTGGCATCACGACGCAAGAGGGCATGAAAAGTGACTGCCTACCCACAAACCTTACAGCCCGGCGGATGAAGGAGTTGAAGTTGCAGCCGGCGGCGTTGATGTTGGCTTCGGTTCTGGTGGCGACCCGCCGTTTAATCTGGCAGCAGTACAAGATCCCCTCACCCATCATGATCTGTAGGGTGGAGAAGAGGGACATGGAGATGTTAGCATTAGTAAACACAGTGTGTAAATACTAAATAATTATTAGGTGGGAAGAACCTCTGGATTTAATCCCAGTCACCTGTTAGGATGTAATCTGGCCCCCTGGCAAAGAAATGTGACATTTTGGAGTGAAATGTTGATTCATGCGGCTTTAAACGTGGACTTTAAAAATAAAATCAGTTCCTTTAGGGTCTAATCTGGCCTTTAGAGTCTCCAAGGGAAATAAAAATGCTTATATAAGAGAATAAACGTCCCCATATAGGAGTGGGATGTACTTATTTAGGGTCAAAACTGCCCCTAGTAGGTGAAATCTGCTCTTATATGGTGCAATGTGGCATTTGGGAGTCCTTTAGGGTAAATTGTGACTTTTTACGGTAATCCCATACGTGATTTACCCATGTAACTGTAAATGCTACCATGCAGAGTATAAATGTACCATTCCAGAGTAAATTAGGCTTGTTTAGGGTGAAAGGTCACATATTAGGGTGAACTGTGGCCTTAAATAAATAAAATAAATATGACTTTTGAAGTTGAAGAGCCTATTAGAATGTTCTACAGGATAAAAGGTGAAACGTGAGCTTTTTGGGGTAAAACGTGCCTGTCTAACAGGTAATGTGGGCATGAAAAACGAAAATGGTGCCATGAATGCGCCCGTTTCTGTAGTCGGTCGAGGGTGGAACGCGATTAGCTTTCGGCGTGATGAGCATTTAGCGTGATTAGCATTCGGCGGCATCCTTTAGCACAGCTGCGGCGGGGTCACGAGCTCCTCTACGCTTCATAAAATGTGAGACGAGTCCAGCAGGAAACATCCGGAACACCTGAGCGCCTGTTGGACATGTCAGAACCATCCACTGGCAGCTTGGGCCCTTGTGTGTGGCCCTTAACCCACAGTCAAGTCAGTTTTATTTGTATAAAGAGCTCGTAAAGGTGACCTGTTCGGGGTGAAACGTGTTTTTTAATTAAAGTTAAATGTTGCCTGTTAGGATAAAATGTTGCCTTATAGGGTGAAATACACCCGTGTAAAATAAACTGTCCACGTGACCGAGGAAAATGGTGCCAGGCTGAGTATAAACGTGCCCATCTGGGACTGCATTGTGCTCGTTTAGGGTGAAATGTGGCCATTTATAGTAACATTTGGCCTTTTAGGGGGAACTGAGACTTTTTAATGGGGGAATGTACATTTTTAGGATCAAATTTGGCCTTTTAGGGTCAAATGTACCCATTGAAAATCAAATGGAGGCTCAAATGTGGGCATAAAAAACAGAAACAATGGTGCCAGGCAGATCTTGGATGTGCCCATTTAGAAGTTCATTGTGCTGATTGTGAACCTTTTTGGGGGTAAAATGTGCTCATGTTTAGAGCTTCATGACATCATTATAGCGGCGGTTTTAGACCGCGGGACTGACCGTGGCGGCTGGGATGATGAACGCCAGGCTGAAGAGCATGAGGAAGGGCACCACCTCCTGGCTGGGTTCGATGTAGGGCATGCTGAGAGTGCGGTCCTTACAGCTGTAACCCGAATGAACGGGTTTAAAAAGGTCCGTCAGCTCCAGGAAGTACAGACTCACCACCGAGGACGCCAGGATGGGTAACTGTACAGTAAATAAACAAAAACAGGTCAACATGTAAACAGTCACCTACACGGGTTCCCATGTGGGGTAAACTGAGCCCGTACTGGTGTAGATGTGCCCATGTGGGGTAAACTGAGCCCGTACTGGTGTAGATGTGCCCATGTGATGGGGGGTATGTAGGGTGTGATTGAGAGCATGGAGGGTGAGATGAGAGTGATGGGGGGTAATTAGGGTGTGATTGAGATCATCGAGGGTGAGATGAGAGTGATGGGGGGTATTTAGGGTGTGATTGAGAGCATGGAGGGTGAGATGAGAGTGATGGGGGGTAATTAGGGTGTGATTGAGATCATGGAGGGTGAGATGAGAGTGAATGGGGGGTAATTAGGGTGTGATTG
>JAOUQU010431916.1:0-10132 GCA_028566735.1 Ammoglanis amapaensis | reverse complement strand
CTCTCTATATATATATATATATATATATATATATATATATATAAATAATGTTGACTTGACCTACAATACAGATAATGCTGATGTAAAAGTAACATGATCAGCTGTCATAATAAATGATGTAACCACTAAACTAAACCATGTTTTATAGCTTTATATATCTCTTTCCTGTAAATGTATGAGGCAGCAGAACTGTTAAACAGAATCACTACAATCGCTGGCACAATTATTCTTCTTAAATAGAAACAACTGATGCATTCCGCTAAGAAAAGCCTTCAAACCACTTTCACCTCATATTCTGAAGATAGATCTGATTTAATATTGGTCTCACATACAAAGACAGTGTGATAAGACCAGCTTATAAAAGTGAGAAAAGAATAGATGAGAAGACAATTCAGCAATCAACAGGTCTCCAATGCGTGAGGTAATCCCATTAAAATAAACAGATGAGCAATTAAATGCTATCAGAATAGAGCCAATACTATTAGCTAGTACTAATTCAACATTTCAAGTTTACTTTTATTTCAACTATTTTCAAATCAACATGCCAACTTCTGTAGCTAAGATGAAGCGCTACACTTACAACACACCACGATGCAATATGATTCAAACTATATTCATGGTTTGATTTCTTTCCAAATTCTACCTTCCATTTTATTACTTAACAATAAAACATAAAATGGTTGATTTTTTTATGATTAAAAAATCATCACAAATAGATGTCCTTTTTTTACACCCAGGTGAAGTCTGAATTAGGTCCCACCATATCCACTAGGATGTGGAGTGCCCATCTTAAGCCAAGGCTAATAAGACGATTGAATCAGTAAGAGCATCCAGAATAAAAACTATACCAAATGTGGAATATGGATTACTATCTAATGTGGCAACCGGTGCCTCTTTACTTCTGAGTATGCAAAACCAAGCATTTCCATTGAATCCTGTATTTCTAGAAATAAACGAAAATGTATTCACACACTAAGTCCCTGTGCCTGTCAAAACGGCAAATGTCTTCACCAGACGAGAAGAATAAAAGTGGTAAAAGTTAGGCTGGGATTGCATTAAGGCAAATAAATGAACAGAAATGATTATAAACATGGAAGATTAGAAAAATAAATGAAGAACAGAACAATGCTATTGTGGTATAAACATCTGGACGCGTACAGTACATGAACTTGTTTTGTTGCGTATCTCTGGTCTGTCTTGCCACTGTTGGCCAATAACGATATGTTTGTCAAAATAAAGCTGCTTTATGAAATGTAATCTGCTAGATTGATGCTTGCAAGTTACTGCAAGCATAAAAGTTATTGCAAACATTAACACAAGCAGCATAGGTTTATAATGATTGATTTATGTTATGACGCTGGAGTTGTTTACATTAAACACTAGTGAGTTTTATGTGTTTGTGTGTCCAAAACCGCCACCATTGTTTGATCTTGTTTGCAAGACAAAAGCTTCAGACATCAAAAAATTGAGTTTTCTTGTAGGTAGTCTGGTTTCCCACTACCTCCCCAAACCATCTCAGATTGCACCACAAAGCACCAAGTTGAGAGCAAGATTATTTTGATGCTCCACAACAAAGGGAAGCCATAGTCCAGTGATTTAAGGTATAGTAGATCATAAGGATGTCGGTTCAAGCCCAACAACAACTTAAGCAAGACATTTATCCTTCAATTGCTTACGAAAACGTTAAAGAATCGACTCGTCATCTAAATGACTCAGTGGGAAAGTGTACCTGCTGTAGAGTCGAATCGAAATGGCGAGTCATTCTTAACGACTCACTGAAAAGATTCATTTCACACCGTCCAGAGCAGCAGAGCGATAGCTGTAGTGTGCTATGTAGAAATCTAACGTGCGGTTTAGGACGCAGCCACAGTCATTGTTAGTGCATGTAAAACCATGCAGATGGCATGTATTTAAGCTCATGACAACCCTCGGCAGTGTCATAATGGTACAAAGCATTGCATTTCGGAACAGCCTATATGATAATACAACATAAACAGTGCAAAAACGGCTTAATGGTGTAATACAGCAAATGCGCACTCACCAAGAGTAGCTCTGCTCCGCCATGTCGCCGAGGACAAACAGTCAGCAAAACGGTGAGAGCCCGGTCGAAAATAATCTCTAATCCCTCATCCACACGTTCAGCGTTCACCCCCGTCACTAAAATCCATCTAATAACGACATGGTGGATGTTTATGTCCGTCCGGGATCATCGGTTCCACACGGTAGCGACGCCAGCGCAAATGATGGTGGCTTTCCTTAACCGGCCAGAGACAAAGCACTCCGGAAAAAAACAGTATTCGGTCAAAACAGCGACCTCCTACCGTTCCTTCCAGCTCTTAAACCAGATCCCGGGGTAAAACGGCTATCAGACTGGACGCGGCTCCATTTTCAGCCGATTTTCTGTGCAGTCTGAATGTAGATCGAGACACCGAGCCTGACTGGAGTCTGTAATGAACGCGGCGCAGTCACAGAGCTTTGTTTTGTATGGCGAGATCGGCGAGAACGCGCATCGTTTCTGAAGCATCGTGGACGCGCACCGTGAGCGCGCACCAGGCTTTTACAGCGTTAACGAGTGTCATGAGTGATCCACTCTGCGTGAACGAAAAGGATGTGAACAAAACCCCCCTGGTCTTAATCATTAACTTAATACGATACCCACATCCAATAGGCGGGCACATACACTATGTTTATATCCGTTTGGAGCTGAATCTACCTTTAAAATGCTTACTACGGGTAAAAATAGAAGTGGCACATGTATTCCATTGAGACTTAATGGCCTTTTATAAGATCTTTTAAGCTAAACAGCATCCAATCAAAAAGGATGAAGGTCTGTACTGAATCTTCTTCCTCCTAAGATTTATTTCAGGTATCATCCTCAGTTTGCTCATTGGGGTTTTTAGGTCTGTTGGTCTCAACAAGCAGTAGCCCAGTGGTTCATGTACTGGACTAGTAACATTGCTGATGTTGCAAGGCCCTTAACCCTCATTTGCTCAGAGATTGTACAAAGTACAGGAAGAGTAATATAGTCATCAAAACAATGTACGGTGCACACTTGTAGTTCCAGTAGTTGCTCACTGCATAAGGTGGTGCCTTGGTGTTTTGTTTATGATTCAAAATTGTAAAGTATTCATTATTCTTAATTGATCAGCTAAAATCAACATTAATTATATATTTTTTAACCTATTAAAAGTCGCCACAGCATATCATGATTTCACCTGATGGCATTCCTGACACAACCCTCCTTTGTTATCTGGGCTTGGGACCAGACATCTTAGTGGCAGTAGCTATTGGACAGCAATGGTTTGTAATGAATTTGGCTGCATATTGATGAAAGATGTCATGGCTGTGAGAATCTCTCCACTTGTGAGGAAATCCACACAGACTAGTGGAAAACATGCAAACTCCACGAGGGAAGGACCCAGACAGACTGACCTGGTGATCAAACTCTGAAGCTTCTTGCTGTGAGCCAAAGGTGCTACCAAGTGGGTAACTTTGCCACCCTATAATGATACTACGAGTACTAAAATTCAAATTGTATTTGTCATTACACATATACAGATGTACAGTACAATGAAATATTTCTCTTCGCATATCCCAACTTGTCCGGAAGTTGGGGTCAGAGCGCAGGGTCAGCCGCAGTACGGCGCCCCTGGAGCAGACAGGGTTAAGGATCTTGCTCAAGGACCCAGCAGTGTAGCGGAGTGTAGCATTTGAACCCCCAACCTTTGGGTTCCCAGCCCAACGCTCTACACACTAGGCTACACTGTTCCTCACACTAGGCTACACTGTCCCTTAAGTCCTTAATGATGACATGTTGTGTTTTCATGTATGACTTCCTGTATATATCCATTATACAGCCAAATGTTAACACGTAGTCAAATCATGCGACCTATAAATCTTTTTGTGACTTCATCACAGTATTATTATTCCTCCTGGACTCGTTCTGCAAACCAGCCCACCAGACAGTAATGGAGATGTTACACATTAACCTATAGCGCCTCTCGCATTAACCCTTTTAAACCTAACTGCCACTACAGTTCAATATTCTTCCAAACAACAAATATGGAGAAGAAATAGTATTTGACCAGCAATAGAGAGCAACCAAGCTGGCCTGAACGGCACCCTGATCTCAACACAACTAAAATTACAAATGCACTGAGTCAAAAGCCTTCTCAAAGAATTGGAGCTTGAGGAGCAGTACCAAAGTCTACATTAGCACGTTGGGTACTTTGATATATTCAAATTGCAATCAAAAAGCACCTCATTAACCCTGCTAACTGAAGTATGATTAGTCACATGGTAGATAAATTGATGAACAGGATACTAAAGTCGCTCTAGAGATAATCTCATATCCTATCTAGCTTCAAATACTGTTACAATGCTTATCTGTTATTGACTTGGTCTAAAATGTTTGAAAAAACAAGATTATGTAACTATGTATAATTGTAATGTACTAAATCCGTGAAAATGGCCAAAACTAATATTAGAAGCTTGTTTAAGATTACTTGATTATATAAGATTATACTTACAGGTTCAAAGACCTCATTAGGAATCTGTATTTGATATGTTAATTTCATCCGCTATAATCATTCTGCATAAATTAACTGTGGCACAAGTATAATATACATGTAATATGATAAATAAACACATTTTCATTAGCTATAGGGTATATAGGGTATCTCAGTGTTCCCAACTAGTAGTGAATTGCAGGAAACGTCCCTTCCCATGTTCAATTCATGTCCTTGCTAATAAGGAAGTAGGAAGCTATGTAACTTAAGGAAAGATAAAACCCATTACAACAATGTGTAATAACATAATGATATTAAACACAGGGTTTGATTTTTTTAAAATTATATTCAAATACAAGATGCCAGCTTTATTAAAGACTAAATATGACATTATAATAAACCACAAATCTGCCCTTAAAGTAAAACTATACTTACTCGAGGAATGACAACTTAAGAAAATGAATGTATTATAATATATTTTAATAATTCTACAATATTTTGAAAGTGAAATAGAATACAAAGCCTTTGTCATTACTCATATACAGATGTACAGTACTATAAAATTATTTTTTGGTACTGTACAACAGTGTTTGTGTAGCAGAGCTTGGATTTGAACCTCCTGTCACTGGTTAATATCCCAAAGCTCTTCCCACTAGGCCGGTATTAATTAATCTAATATGTTCAAACAACATATAAAATCGTTTACATTGTTTGTTTGATTATTTATTGGTATTTTAATGTCATGTTTTACATATTGGTAACATTCATGACAGATTACTCGATAGACACATTTTAACAGTATACAAGGTATAGTTTTATCAGTATGCAATGCAGAACAACAGCTGCATGTTTTTGGACTGTGCAAGGAAACGCATGCAGTCAAATCCATGCAGGATCAAATCCAGGACCTTCTAGTTATGAGGCAATAGTGCAACCCACGTAGCCACAGTAACAGTGTTTCAGAAATGTGTTGGCTAATTTAATGTAATCCATCTGTTACTAAAATAATAACAATCCGTTTGTGTATTTTTCATGGCTGTTCAAACTCATGATCATATTTTAAGTCAGTTATACTTGAAACCGATTTAATTATAATGACAGTAAATGAGCGTAATGTCATGTCATGATCTTACTGTTATCAGTGTTTACTTTCAAATTTGATCTAAAACTGCTGTTAATGTTTACAGCTAATGTTAGCCTGTGCTAACTTAGGGGTGCTGCTGAATGCACCACCTGTCCTGGAAAGCAGATGACGTTTAACATAAAGCTAAATCAGGAACAGACATGCGACTGCCCATTAATCTGTCAAATAAAATAATTGAGTCTAGCAACAGAAGATGTAAACTAACACTTTTTCATGCATCTGCAAAAATGATTTAAGTAGTAAAGACGTAATTAAAGATTTAAAAGCATTTTGTAGTTCGGAGTATATCACAGCCAAAAATTAGTAATCATTATCATATCAGTAAAAAGAAACATTATCTTTAAATGATCTAGAAACTAAATGTTCGTCAGGTTTACTTACTGAAGTTTCTGCACCGGTTAAACGAACAGTGTTACAGTGACACCCTGGAAGTCACGTTCTAAAGCTGCCGTGCCGGTGTCCTCGACGTGCTCCCTCCCTGAGCTACATTCTCCTTCTCATGTCCCATGCAGTGAAAGCACCTCCTGTTCAAAGAAAGGGATCGAAGGAGGGAGTACAAGGGGGCAGGGGAGGAGAAATGGAAAGCGATAACACAGACCAAAGGAAATAGAAGGTGGAGACGAGGTGGGGGAAGGAGTTATGAATAAAAGGTGGAGTGGGTGGACAGTGGGTAAAAGAGTAAATAGAGAAAGGGTGAGGCAGCTCGATGTGTATAAACCTGAATACGGAAGCAGAGAATGAAATATATAAACAGGATAAAACCTGAATCAGTGTGATCTAAGCAAACATGCAAACACAGCTGCTGGCACAGGATTTCTCGCTGAATAATCAATTCCAATAAACCAGATATTCCACTTACAATATTCGGTTATTTTTATAGCTACGGATAAATAATTAAAATATAAATAGTACGTCATCTGTGGAATTCAAATCATTCAGTCAAGATGCTAAAAACAACTTCATGTCACAAGTTTCTACCCCAAACTGAATATTTTATCTTTCCTTTCTGTTTTTGACCACTTTGACTATTGCCTTAAAGTCGGACGTTAAGACAAAACGTGTCAATCTGATTCCCACTGAGACTCCAACACACAATGATGCAAATCACTGGGTATTGTGTTTTGCATTGCTATGGAATAGGCTCCACTTACACCTGCAAGAATGCAAGAACTATTAAATAAAAACGCTCCACAATGCTATCTTGTCAAATGACAAAACATTTTAAATCCATTGCAGGGTTTGTAAGATTTTCAGATGTACTCCTTGGTCATATTTACTATATTTGTTATCCTGTACTACATAAAAAAGTGATGATCACACTGCTGTTCTACAGGCCTACTGTTTTACACATTAAAGCTTAGACTTACACACTAATATTCTGATATTCTATACAAGAGTATTGCTTTTTCACTCAAATACTCTGACATACCCAATACACTAATAGTGAATCAAGGCTACAAGGTGATGGTCATTTTGTTATTTGTTTTTCATTCAGAGGTTAAAAATAAAAACTAATTTGATGAGATATGCTCTGCGTTCACAATCTGCCCTTAGTTAGCCGCATATGTGTAATTCCTAGACGTGGTTTCTTCTTCAGAGCCAACTGGTTCTCTTTTACCTAGGAATAGTCCTAGGTGGCATGGTGGTTAGAGAACTAAGCTCGTGTATATTGGCAAACGAGAGATTCTCCTTTGTTTCACACACACACACACACACACACAAATGTAGGCCTACTGGTTTGGATTCCACCGATAAAGCAGTCTAGAGATCTTTTCTCTGTGCGTGTTGTTCATATGCAACAGGACAATGGCAGGTGGGTTTCCTACAGGAGGTCCGGTTTCCTCCTGCAGGCCAAAGCCGTATAAGTTGGGCTGTGTTTGAACTTGAGTTAACAAACAGTGAGCAATTTGAAACAACCTGTCACGTAGGGCATTTAAATAAAGTGACATGACGAAGAAAGAAACACAAACACACACACACACACACACACACACACACACACACACACACACACACACACACACACACAACACACACAAACGCACACACACACACGCACACAAAGACACACACACGCAAACACACACACACACACACACACACACACACACACACACACACACATTCCGTTTAAGGAAACCGTTTACTTTTGTTAAATGAGATACACTGTATGTGCTTGTAGGGGTTTGTAGAGGTTTGTAATTGTTTAACTGACATTTAAAGCTTTTTACCACTGTAAACACGCTGTGTGTTGTTAATACCTATTAGTCTATTTGTTATTAACACTCCGGACATGACATTCCCTTCCACCCTGGCCAAACCTCAACACAAACTCGTACCCATTAATTAAATTCATTCACACAGAATCTAAACTAAAAGTAGAACAGTAAAATGTTCTAAACTTACTTTTAATTCTGATCTTTGCTATCAGCCGATGTTGTTCCGTTTTTTAAAACCGCTGTCACTGTGTCGGCTTCAGCCAGTGTACTAGCATACTACTCAGTGTGTCGCGTACTCATTTCACATACTTAGTACGTAAGTATGCTGGATTCGCCATGAATTTAGAACAGTGAAGCATGTAGTCCAGAAGGGGGCGCCATCTTTCTGAGAAATGATTTATTTTCATAGTCATTTTAGACATGACTTCTGATGTTATATGTAAACAATATTGAGACCCTGTGTCACTATCATATGTGGACATAGTGGACTTTCTTTGCTTCCCTGCACCACGATACTTATACCACTTTTTTTTAATGTTGACATACTTATTTGTCAGCTACTTACTCAAAAGATACTCAAAGATTTACAAAAAAAATTCAATTGCTTTATAGCTATGTGTACAGTTTGAAATAAACAGTTTTAAACTTTGTTAGCAATTTGTTTTGTTATTTTTCACACAGTAAGATAGGAACAGCTTACTATAGAAAGCTGAAATTTGTTTTTTGGCTTACTTGGGTCCATCTGATGTCCATTTCACTTGGGTCCATCTGGCTAGGATGCACTTCTGCTATATAAGAATATTGTTTTTGTCGGTGGTAATTTTATCTTTGTAACAGGCCCTATTTATCACAAACAGCTAGAAACCATTTTAATATGCAAGCTGACACAACTTGTCTTATACTACAGCTAGATAGTATATTCCTAGTAAATCCCAAATTGTTGTGCCCAAGGGTGCCACACTCAAATAGTTTTACTACTGTTTTTATAATAAACAAACTTGTGTGCTGGATTGCCGTTATTTGTCCTGAATATGACCTAGCGTAAAACATGACTAAAATTAATGAATTCTTTAACACAAAAAGTTAATATATGTACATGCAAAGTAAAGAAAATAGCCTTTATTGTTATTATTCAAATACAAACAAAATGGGAAAATGAGAATATCATAAATAATATCATATAATATGTATATTAAAGCAGGTAAAATACATTTAAACAAGCGCAAACAAGATTTGATGTTTAGGTTTATAGATAAGCATACATTCAGCATGTATGATGCCCCTGGGAATTTGTTGTTTGTGAATCATAAATCTATCTAAAGGTTAATAACCTGTAGCGTCACTCCAGGTGTGGCTGCTAGTAGAAACATGTCCTCAAATACCAACTGTTATTATCATCACTCAGTCAATTTGAGATGAGACCACTTTTCTATAGGCTGCAGAGTATTTTAGCGAGTGTTCAGTTCAAGTGGTTATCTTACCAGTGTAGTGAAGTCAGAGTCAAGAAGTTCAGAAGTATTCAAATTAGGTGACGTGAAATACCAATAATAAAATACAACAATTACATTTAGCAATAACAGTGTCAAATTTAATTTAGCGATAAGCATTCTGTCAACATCTTCAAGGTAAATTAAACCAGCTTATTTCTTTACATATTTTATTTCACTTCACTTAATATCACTTTATTATGTTGTACTATTTATCATACAGTACATAGTAATTTATAACATACAATTTCTTATTTTAAAAACATAACAAAAAATAGTGTCGTTTTTGCGGAACAAATTAATAACACATCAGAATTGTTATATGTACAAAATTTGTGTTGATAAATCAGCTTTGAAAAGACAAACACATGTGATATTAGGCCTAATAACTCTGTCAATTTCATGCTGTACAATTTGACAGACTCCAATCCTTATCAGAATAGTTATATCTATATGTGGGCAAAGTTTTGAGATGATTGTACAATAGGTTTTTGAGTTATGACATCCTAGATGTGAAAATCAAGGCCGAAGGACATTTCCAAGCATTGTAGAGGCAATTAAAATCCCGTCTGAATTAAACTCAGCCCTGAATATTAGACTGTACAAGTAAAGATTTATGCCAAGTTTGGTGCAAATGGGGCAACATATTCTTGAGTTGTTGTGTCTTCATGCCAGACACACACACACACACACACAGACACACACACACACACACACACACACTCACTCACTCACTCACTCACTCACTCACTCACTCACTCACTCACTCACTCA
>JAOUQU010431895.1:0-10133 GCA_028566735.1 Ammoglanis amapaensis | reverse complement strand
GAGAAGCCGATCCCTTTTCACAGGGGTTTAGTTTTGGTGATGAGACATGGACCGTATCTCACACTTACAGCAGCTTTCCTCTTCATATCCGTTGCCATCCAGGTAAAGAATTCCCACTCCAGTTGCTTGCAGTTGACTAAGTTAGAACGTTTGCAGATGTATTTTTTAAAACATTAAATTAATAATTATTTAATTTTATTTGCAGCTGATCCAGAGTAACTTTGTCCTGTTTTGCACTTATGCAGTGGACCTTCGGGATCACTTTCAGAATATAGTACTGACTATTCTGGTGAGTGAATACAACACTCACAGTGGATTTCTATTCAACTTATCAATATCTTCATCTATAAATGATGTATATTGTATCTATTACATATATGTGAATCATCCAGAAGCAACATGAGCAATATGCATTGTAGTTATTTGTGGAACGTCAGATCGATGTTATTTGACACCAGAAAGACTAGAACTGCCAATAATCTTTTGGCAAATTGACACTTTTTATCCCAAATGCTCATATATCGAGTTGGAACGTAGCACACCTCCAGTACAACATGGCCACTTGGAAGGGATACTGCATTGTTGTAATTTCTCATCGGTGGACTATAATTGAATTAAAAAATTACAAACAGTTGTTCAGGGCATTTATGCCCTAGAAGTAGAATTCAACTGTATTCAACCCAACAACTTTATTAAATGAATTAATGCATTTAAAAATGTTTTTAAAGATCCGTATGCACTGAAGTCGGAGAAGCCGATCCCTTTTCACAGGGGTTTAGTTTTGGTGATGAGACATGGACCGTATCTCACACTTACAGCAGCTTTGGGCACTTTGGGCATTTCAGTTGGCAATAAAGTGCTAATGCATAAATAAGCATGCAGGATGTAATACATATTCTATCATATATGTAAGATATATTGTTTTAGTAATCCGTCGTATTACCTGTGCAGATGTCGGCAGCTTTGAGCATCCCTTTCTGGCAGTGGTTTTTGCAGAGGTTTGGCAAAAAGACAGCAGCCTTCTGTGGCATCACGGTACTTAGCTTTAAGTCAATGTTTGTATCTTGTCCTGTACCACAAGATCGGGACGATGATGTCTTAGTGGTTAAGCTAATTGGCTAGAGATCAGACGGTCACCGGTTAATACCTCACTGTGACTGTTTGTTGCATGAGCATGAGCCCGGTGTGCCGTTGTAATTGGAAGTCGTTTGGAATAAAAGCTTGTGTTGAATGCTGTAAATGTTCTTAATGTAACTTTCTCCTAATTTTTTGGCAATATTTTAATAAAGGACTAAAAGCAGTTGACTTGCTAACACATTTTTGAATGTTTAAACTCATTATTAATCCCGTCTCAACCAACTGCTGCTGTTTTCTTTCTGTAGTGGATCATGCCCTTCACGGTGACACTGGCATTCGTTCCAAACTTGGTGGTGGCCTATGTGGTGGCAGTTTCTTCTGGACTGAGTGTTGCTGCATCACTACTTTTACCCTGGTGAATACCAGCCTATCCATCAAAAGCCTACACTTGCATTTACTAGCACTCACCGGAGGGGCACACTAGAAATATTTTTGGTTTGGGAAGGAAAGATGTGGAATTAGCTACCAACCATTTAGTGGTCCCCAATTCACATATAAGTAACTTACAAGTTTACAGATCTACCAGAATACCAGCACAATGATTCTGGCTTTAATATGTTCTTCTTGGGTTAACTCATGAATGGAATTCTTTCTCCCGCTATTGCCCAGGTCAATGTTACCAGACGTTGTGGACGACTTCAGACTGGCAAACCGTAACTCCAAAGGCCACGAGGCAATCTTCTATTCCCTCTACGTTTTCTTCACCAAGTTTGCGGCGGGCATCTCTCTGGGAGTGTCTACCCTCTGTTTACAGTCAGTTCTGTCAAAGCACACATATAATTACCCTTTTATTCTCTATAATTAAGCAATAGGTTTATTTTAGGATCTATATTCATTAGGCTACTGTGGAACTTGCTGTTATTTTATGATTCTTCCTCCACTCAGTAATGATTATTTTTATATCTGTGTAGATTCGCAGGCTATAATACGGGTGTGTGTAGGCAGCCTAATGCAGTAGGCTACACTCTGAAGCTCCTGATTGGCATGGCCCCGGTGGTATTTATAATCACGGGGCTTATGATCCTCCTGCTGTATCCTATCAGTGAAGATATAAGACGGAGGAACAAACTGGCGCTGGAAGAGCTCAGGTGACCCACTATACTTGCTTCAGTTTTCTATTTTTAATGTAAGATACGATGTCAGGTTGGATACGATTCCTTTATTGATCTCTATGTGATAAAACTGTTACAGCAGCTCCAGCACAGGATAAATACAGATAAATAAAAAGGGTCTAGATCAAATAGAAAGACAAAATATATTAAATATGTGAGAAGATTTCTACGTACTGTACTATAAGTAGTGTATATACCAGAGGTGAGCAAACCTTTTAGGCTTTAGGGTGACACTGGGTTTAACATTTTGATGGGCAATTCAAAGTGAACATAACCATGCTATAAAACGGTCATCTTTGTTTTAACCAACAGATTGACCTTTTGTACCAGTTTAGTCCAGTTGCGCCAGATCCATCACTGCCCGTTTGTCTTTGGTGAGCCCTGAAGCAAGACACTTCCTAGCTAACAGGAAACGTTACCACAATTTTCAGTAGCATTAAATAAAGTTATCTTAATGTTATGAGCAAACATTCTCACTGTAACATCAGTAGAACATTCTATGGCTGTTATGTGACCATCATATAATTGGAACAAAGTTATTCTTAAATGTTAAAACCATTAGGTGTAACATGATATTTTCTTTAAACGTTGGCAAACTAATTCTTTTTAAAATAACTATTGTACTAATATTGTACTAATAAAACAGTTCCCCAAACAAATCAGAACATTCAGAGAGAATCAACTTAAATGTTCTAAAAATGTTCCACTATAACTTCAATTAAATGGGGTTTGGGTTAAATGTTCTTAAAGATTTGCATAACTAAGAAAAACAAATGTTAAGAAATCAGGGCAACGTAATGTTATACAGAAACAATAACATTGTTACAACCTGCAGTATAATATTTTATGATTTTCATTTTAGTGTGGGAACATTATTTTGTCCAGTTTCCTCAACGTTCTTAGAATGTCTCCCCGCCCCCCACTGTCCCCCGTCCCTTAATGTTATTAAAATATTTAAAGAACATTAACCTAAATTTCTGTTTTATTACAACATAGAACTCCGGGCACTCCGATTTCGTCCCACAGTACAAAATCATGCAGGTTAGGTCAAGTGAAGATACGAAATTGTCCATAACTGTGTGTTTGATGTGATTAGTACAATAATTATCCTGAATGTTTCCCGTCATAAATGTTACCCCCCAAAACAAAGTAAAATATGACGTTAATTAATAAACAAACAAATATAACATTACTGAAAGTTGCAGGAACGTTTCTTGTTAGCTGGCTTAACTTTCGCTTGTTTAGGTAGTAAACTGTTACAATACCCAAGTTACTCACAAAATGATAACATTTATTAATCATTCACATTTATAAAACATGTCGCCCAGATTAATGTCACCCTTCAGGGTCTAATCAAGCCTCGCTCTGTACCACATGATCTCAGGGTCTCTAATAATGCTCGACTTGATCCTCCACTCAGGACTCGAGGAAGAATTTAGGGTGAAGTTAAACGTTTTGGATGTTCACCCACTGTAAATAAGTGTATTTTTGTACACTTAAATAATGTTTCTCAGTCTCAACATATTGATGTTTGAAGGGCGCCATCTAGTGGAGTGTTGCAGAAAAACCAGGCGAAATGAAGACTAGTTATGACTTGTGTATGAATGTTAATGAGTGTTGTGTATTTTGTATAATCTTAAACAAGTTGAATTCTATAGTGCAAGATAAAGCATGGAAATGGACCCCTGAGCTTTTAATGTGTTCGCCTTTTAGTTTGTGGGCCTCACAGCAACAGTCCTGGGTTCGATTCTCGCGTAAAGCAATCCAGGTCTTTCTGTGTGGAATTTGCATGTTCTCCCCATGCCTGTCTGGCACTTTCTCTAAGCACTTCGAATTCAGTCCAAAGACATGCAGTCAGGTTCATACTGATATTGTACTGTGTGTGTGTGTGTGTGTGTGTGTGTGCGTTTCTGTACTCTGCTGACCACTTCACAAGTTTAAATCAAACACAGTCATGGATGATTTTGTATCTCAAATTCAGCTCACTTGGATTGGGAGGAAACTGAAGCACCTCACACAAAAGGAGTCGAACCCAGGGTCAGCTTGCTGTGAGGCGCCAGTTTTACCCACTTAGCCATCGCGCCTTCATTTGATCATGCAATAGATTTACTAAAAAAAAAAAAGAGGAAACTCAGCAATTTCAAAAACTCGCAAAATATTTTTCACATGATTGTGTTTATTTTCAGAACTCAGACGATGAATTGCAGCTGTCATACAGAAGACCTGAACAGTATATAAGTTTACATTCTGCAACTTTAGATTCCAGCTCGACTCTGGGATGAACCGTGTTGGTGTATGTTACACCGTAAAAACAAACCTACCAGACTTGAAACTTAACGTTTCATTTGGTTTCTAGATTTTGTATGAAATCATAAAATATCTGCATTAAATACACACAGCATTTATCTTATAAATATAAATGAATGTAGTCTTTTTTCTATAATGGGATATTATTTAGAAATTATTATTATTCAAAGATTAGAAATAAGCTTTATAAAAATTCATGTTCAGTAACATGTTCAGGGATCTTCTGACCCCAACCTCCATACATGTTGTGATATGCAAAAAAAGAATTTCACTGTACTGGACATGTGTAAAGACAAATAAAGACATTTTGTGATTTTTTTGCAAGCCATGTCTAAATGTAAAAGAAATTACAGTAAAACATTGTCTGCATATCCCACCTTGTTTAGAAACTGCTATTTCCAACATCTAAAGATTATTAGAAAGGTCTAGACATGATCGTTGTTGCAGTTCATTTCGGCACTTGTATCCATGCTTTGTCCTATATTTTGGTGGTTTGGGTAAAAAGCACCCTGAGCAGGGTGACCTGTTAAGCTTGTGTAGAGTTTCAGTACCACAATCACAGTGTCAATGTAAAGTGGTAAATCCACCTTCTGACATTTTTAGGAAGTGGTGGATGGTGCAAATCTACAATAGGATCAGGATGGACAGTGATAGGCTAAAGATTACAAGGTCATCGGTTCAAGACCTTTCCCCCTACCACCAAGTTACCACTCTTGGGTCCCTGAGCAAGTCTCTTAACCCTCGATTGCAGTGATTTGCATATAAACTGAAAAACTGAAGTATTTGAATTGTTTGTTTCTAACACATCATATTTACAACTTAATTTAAAGTGTAAGTTACATATAGCTCAGTTTTGTCCTTCGTTGTTTGTTCTGTCCCGTAAACTTCTGCACTGTGAACCTGCAAGAGCCGTTCTACAGTACACATGCAGCTTTCAGAAGAACTTGAATGCTTTTTATGCTAGAACACGTTCTGTCTCAGACGACGTTTATTCAGAGATTCCATCATTACTGCTGCTGAGGGGTCTGATGGGAAACTTTCTTATGGCGTTCCGTATGGTGAGTTCCTCCTGGTGTTTGAAAGTAAGAGGTACAAATCCATCAGCATCTGCCACTAAGATGATCCAAGTTAACCCTGGACACAGAATCACATGACAGTGGAATAATCCTGCTTCACCACACCATCACGTAAACACAAGATGCCTCCATCAATTCATCCATTATCTAATTTTACCAGCGCTTAATCTTATTCCCAGTCACTGTGGGACACACACTGGGTGAAAACACTAAACACCCAAACAGATCGACAATCTACCTTAGGCCAACAAATAGTCTTTAATCTTGAGTTAATAAAGTATATACATTATGTTGATTAAATCATAATTGATTTATAAATGAGGGTTCTCTGTGTACACAGACACGTTAATCCAGAAGCTTTATAGAATACATGTTATGTGCAGGTTTGCTGGAGGGTTTGTGTAAAGGTCACGTGTGTTGCTATATTTTGACATAAACCCTAAATAGGATTTTCTCTTTATTTAAAGCACAGTCCGAATGAGAACTATATGTGAACAATAACTGTATACAGAAAACTGATAAAATACTTTCGTATGAAAGATTTATTTAGAAGGAGGTTCTTTAAAGATCCTCACTATATATTTTTGTTTAATAATCTAAAATATAATTATTTTTATTATTATTATAAAAGATTTATACTTCTGCATCAAATCGATAGAGAACTGTGAACCCCCTCTGCAGAGCCTCAGCACTGCCCGACATGCACCTCCAAAATATTATAACTACCGCAAAAAGTAGAGACGCTATACCCATCACTATAGCCATCGAAAGAATGCATGCAAGTGCATGTTTGCAAATAAAGTAGATAAAGTATTCGCTCTCTGAATATAGCAGTGCCTTGATGTTTAAGATCTTTAGTTTATTATCCAACATTTAAAAGCATTCATTGTTCAATATCGATCAGCTAAAACTTACAATGGTTGTTCTCGCGCTGCATTAAAATCGAAGGTAAACACAAAACATGACCGAACCCTCTACGCCATCTAGCGTTGTGGTGGTGAATTACTTTGCGCTGCATATGACCTCAATGCAGAACTATAAAAGATAAACGACAGCGCTGAGTCAAGGCACAAACATAGTATAAGTACTAATATAAGTATAGTATAATTAATAATATAAGTATAGTATAAATGCCCAGATGCAAATCTGAATAAAAAATATCGAATATAATAAGGTTAGTAGACAGCATACCATGCATAATTTCCACAATGGTCAGGTTGAAGATTTCCTGAACAACTCGAAGACAAAGCTTTCCCTCACACAACAACACTGGTCTCCTTTCATCGGTGTACACATTTTCTGATAGCTGCCTCTGTGAGGCAAAAAGAGAACATGCATGTTCTGATAATTAGCCAGGCAATAACTGACAATTGGTCAATACACTTTAATAAAAGGAATCATAATAGAACAGTCAAGAAGTGTATATAAACATACCTGACATGTAACATGGACATACTGAGGTTCACAGGCCGCTGGGTAGCTGCTGAGAAGTTTTTTTCCATTCTGTGCAACGTTTTTGATTTCTGATAGACACTGCTGCACTTCAGAAAAACGCTCGAATATCCTCTCCATGTTCCGTGTGAACAGTTCCAAATTCTTGTCTTTTGTGAAGTCGTTTTTTGGCAGAGAAGAATCAGAAAGCAACTTTTCTGAAGCTTCAAACTGAGGAGAACATGAATGAGAAGATTCCCGACTGACCCTGCCAGTTACCGTTAGATTAGCCAAGCGACCGATGTGATCCATGTCATAGTTTTCCAGTGTGATGGACGACGTGCTAGAGGTGGCTCTATCCGAGATGTCCGGCAAGCTTGGCTCGGGGCTGGACACCTCCTCAATAAACTTCCTTCTGTTGATTGGGGAGTGGATTACAGAAGCACCTGGAAGAATAAGCTCCTTGGGGCAAAGCTCTTTGCTGGCAGAGTTTAGAGAATGGCTTCGAACGGCAGGTAAATGGCTAGAAGATTCAGTTTTTTGAACCACTGGGGAAGTCGTGTCCTCGTCAAATACAAGTTCTCTTGTTGTGAGCCTGAGGATGTACTTGTCTGTGTTAGAGGACGAAAGGAAGGCCGGTTCGCTGGACCTCTGCCGACCGAGCATGAGCAAAATGAGCTTACTGCTGAGAAAACATAAGCCTTTAGGTCTCTCGTTCTTCTGCAAGTGAATCTGTTGCACATTGGGCATCGAGGACGGTTTGATAGAGTAGACTAGAATCATGCTACAGGTATTAGAAGCCACTGCTACTGTGTTTCCTTGAGGGTCAAAATCAAGGATGTCTGGAACTAAAATGCCCGGGATGCTGACTTTCCTTGTGGTAGTGACCTTCCTCTCATAGTTGATCAAAATTAAATAAGACACATCTTGACCTGATCCTGTTAAGTGATCCCGGCGCCTCAGGTGAATCATCGGGCTGGGATCTGACTTACGATGTTTAGCCAGGAGATGCGTCAGATCGATGAGTCCGGCTGACGAGAAGCCATTGACGGTTTGGTCAACATCTAATGACCTTCTTCTCGATTCTGAGCAGAAGTCATTATCTTGCATGACGACTGACGAACGGTGTGAAGATGGTGGCTCTGGATCACTGGGCAGATCAAACACAATTCCAGAATTTAGACCACAAATTTTATCCAAAGGCAGTTCTGTGGAAACTGCCACCTGAGCCTCATCTGTAGACTTAATGGAACAGATGTAGCCTCCTACATCGAAAATGGGACAAAACGAGCAGGCCATCAAACTTTTTTGGATGTCGTTCCAGATATACGAGTGAAGAGCGCTGCCAACCGCTACAACCAACCGAGTTCCATCTTTAGTCCAACAAGCACAACGGATCGGACCACTCCCACTGAGATCAGCCTTGACTCTGCGGTTATCAACACGCACAGAAAACAACACGGAGGCATCCTGCTTGGTCAAAATTGTCAAGATGTCTTGTTTGGGGTGCCACGCACAGCCCTGAGAGAGCAACGGAAAAGGTTCGCTCATTTCACAAGTCTGAGTGCAGAGTAGTTTATTTTGTTCCAGAGTGCTGAGCTGGAGCTGCCACACGGTCACGTGCTTCTTGTGCTGAACAGCAAGAAGAGCAGGAGACCCGGAGCAGCATAGAGGTCGCCAGAAAAGTCCCAGAACATGTTCGAACTGTCCGATGACATTCGTGTCACCGAATTTGAGATCACCCGCTACATAGTACAGTGAGGTGAGGCAAACCTGTCTCCCATCGCTCCAGGCTATTCCGTGGACCGGATGAATGGCTTGGTGCAAAGTGTTGAGGCCGGTCCTCGGAAGTTTGGCTTTTCCTAAGTCCATAGTGGTCCCACACACACGACACAAATTTAGAATATGTGTGGCTTTAAAAATAAACCGTGAAATGTAATTGACTGCTGTAAGTGTTTTGGACGCTTCTGTAAAGCAAGCTCAACAAGTCTGATCAAGTAGTCGCAAAGCCTCTTCCCTTGTAATCCTCCTCCTCCTCCTCAAGGATGACCAGATTATCCAAGCAAGATCTGATAAATGCAAATTGTTTAAGAAACATTGCTTAACGGTTTCTCGATAAATGTTTTGGGATTTAATTATTGTAACATAACTTGTTTAGTAAATACCCCCCGCCCCAAAATGCCACTGGAACTTACAAAGCTATTTATTATATTTTAGATTATTTTCTTTTAGTTCCTACCCTACCAACACTGACACTTAAGATTAATTTCACTAATAAAATCATAGTCAATCATAACAAAGGTAATGATAATTGATGATTTATATCATCACTGAAACATTTACACAGTTTTATAAAGAATATGCCACACTCCATCCAATTTAATTATTGCTGATATTTGGGACTGTTTCATAGTCATATATGTATGTGTGTGTGTGTGTGTGTGTGTATGTGTGTGTGTATATATATATATACGTGACTTGTGTGTATGTGTGTGTAGTTGTGTTATTTAATACATTTCGTTCATGTACACCAGTGCGGAACGCTGATATTTCTGTAGCTGATGTTTTCATTTGTGCTGTAATCACGATTAACAATCATGTAAACTACATGTAAAAGAATAAATACATATTTCAGTATTACTATCGCTAATTATATATAATAACTGAACGTACCATCGCCACGCGACATCCAAAACAAACAGAAAAACGTTTTCAACTCCGGTTTCTACACGTTCACTTTTATAGTATTGGACAAACCGGATGTTACAGCAAAGCATTCCGGGAGATGAAGTTTTGCTGACATTAAGCACGTAGCGTCACTTTAAACTTAAAAATATAACTAAGAATAATAGTAATAGTAATAAAGTACAAATCGGTGTTAGCTCAGAAGGTCAGCACCATTTCTTGTACAGAACTGTAATAATTAAAAATAAATAAAACAACTGTAACTGGTGAGAGTTTAACATCTGGTGTAAACAAAAATTAAAGTGACATTTCTAAAGTAACAACAGAATTCTGACTAAACTACATCTTGTATTAAGAACAGAGAATGTAACACAACACGTGTAGT
>JAOUQU010431884.1:0-10135 GCA_028566735.1 Ammoglanis amapaensis | reverse complement strand
CATGTTGTGTTATAAATGTGCATCATAACATGTGTTATAAATGTGCAGCTAGATTTGAAGTTTCTGTTACAACTGAATATTTATCGGTCGCGCAAATAAGCCGCAGTTTTTTATGTTCGAAATTTTGGAAAAAAGTGCTGCTTATACTCGGGCCGATACAGTATATTTATATATTTATACAGTTTGTACATTATAAAACAATGACTGAAACATTTTTGAAGAGCAAAAACACATTTGACAGTAATTTTAGTCTCATACTTTTCATCAAACAGATTCATTGACTAAATGAAAACATGATGATTGTGGATTAAATTAGAACGAATTTTCTTTTCTTTCTAAAAAACAAGAAGCAGCTTGATCTGAAATGTTTGATAGGAAAATGTGTATGCAAAATCTTCTTGTGAATTCGAGAGCTTCCCTTCATCTCTCAGATGGTCTTAATGTATCAATGGGTGGAGAAGTTCGTGCATGCAAGATTATATCTATTTTATAATGTAATTATAAACCTTGTACAATAAACACATTTGTTTACAATCATGTTTTAACATTCTTGATAACTTGTCACTTACCGGTGCAGTTTCGTTCCTCTGCATCTAGAGCAAAGCCGTTATTACAGCGACACCTGAAGCTCCCGATGGTGTTCCGGCATGTTCCGTAAGTACAAATACTTGGAAACACTTTACATTCGTTGATGTCTGTCAAAGGAAAAATAATGAACCATCAGGGTCAAACTGTCAGAAAGTCAGAGAACTAAGTACGCTGTTGGGGTTTTATTTGCAAGTATATATGATTATGATTATGATTGTATTAAGATGTTGTGTTCTGCATTGATAGCAAGGCTCTAGATTACAAGCATTTTATCCTCGATTTTTCAACATCTTGGTCCTATGGAGCCTTAATTAAAATTTTTACATACATATTGGTCACAATCCAGCAGCTCTGTACATTTGAGATTTGGTTTAATATAGCATATTAACATTAGTCATATTATTACGTTCTATTACTAGAGCTGTCGATGGATTAAAATGAATCAAATCATATCAAATGAAGGTTTATTTGTTACATTTTTAGATTAAGAATAAAATATAAAGCACAAAACATCCAGCCTTCAGAACACAATACTTCTGAATACATGCCGTTACCTTTATAAACGGGTCTGCCAGTGATCACGTCCCCACGGTTGACAATACCGGGTCCTCTGGGGCAAACTGCTTCGTACTCGCGTGTGCCAGGCTCGGGACACGCGTCACACTCCTTCCCCCAGGCGGATCCGATCGTGCAGCAGCAAGCATCCATCCTGAACTTCCCGGGCACCGGCAGGCCACACATGTCCTCATCGTAGGTCAGGTAGCAGCGCTCTAAGCGAACGTCTAAACAAAAAGGAATGTTTATCAGTTTTCTGTACGCTGTACGTTCCCCTGATTGCATTAGTGCATCTCATTTATTTCCTCACTCACACTTTACAACGATAGATACTATCCAGACTAGCGGCAGCATGTTTACGTGGGTGGAAAGCATTAGCATTGTTTAAAAGGATCGTCGCTTAGCATGCAGGTGAGATTTCCAGTCTAAACAATAAACACGATCCAAAATGGTAATCCGAACGCCGCAAACAAATACAGCTGCCGACGATTTCTGTTCAGGTGCTTACATACCAACGCAGCGTAGCCCACTGGCATCCAGGGTCAGGCCTGCGGGACACTGGCACTTAAATGAGCCTCTTGTGTTCACGCAACGTCCGTTGTGACACACACCGGGAAACAGCTCGCACTCATTTACATCTGTTTTAAAGAAGGTCCAGATGTCAGACACAACTGTACATTTCTACTGAACAATCACATGCCTTTCTACAAGCCAGGTGCTAGTTAGCTTAGCTTAATTGATGAATTTATTTAGCTTTTAACGTCATGTCTTACACTGTAGGCAACATCCATGACATGAGTCACATCAGACACAGTCATGGATAATCTTGTATGCTCAATTTGCCTTACCTGCATGTTTTTGGACTGCGAGCGGAAACCCAAGCAGGCACCAGGTAGAAGATGGACAGCACCCCGGGAATCGAACCCAAGACTTCTAAGCCACCGTGCCGCCTGCTTAGCTTTGTAAACTGCTAGAATTCAAACTCCAAACTATCGACAAAAACTTTTGTCTCTTACCCTCGCAAATTGTCCCTCTTGGACGAGCTAAGCCTCTGGAACAGACGGAATCTGAGAACGAAACCCAGTGGTCGTATGTTAATAAAACAACAGACGACTTTCAAACATCCCAGATTTACTGACAATTTATTTGAAAGCATAAATAAGCTGCTACAGAGTAAACACAGGATGTATATGTTAGGATGCCAGCGAGTGCTGGTGAGACTGTGTTCCCGTGCGCACTGGCATTATAGCGCATCTGTGAGCCCGGACATATATAACACGACACTTATACTGTGTCAGTGTTTGTCAGGACACATATACAGATGTACAGTACAAAGAATTTCTTTCCCCGCATATGCCAACTTGTATGGAAGTTCACAGGGTCAGAGCACAGGGTCAGTCTTCATACTGCTGAAGATTAGATTTGAACCCATAATCTTCCGGTTGATAGCGCAAAGCTCTACCCACTAGGCAACACTGTCCCTTTGTGACCCAGCTGAGGGTTTAAAGGATTAAGTCACAGTTTGCCATGTATCAAAGACGTTTAGAAGACGTTTAGCACTTTTTGATCAATGATAATTCCATGTTATCCTTTCGTAAGGAATGAAAGTAGCATCCTGGAGGGTCCAGAACCAGGATTTGGACTCAACGTACCGGTCTCACAAGGCTCACAAGGACTTCCCCAGGCTGCTCCCAGCGTGGCGCAGCATTCTGACCTCAGAGTGGCCCCGTTGATGTTCGCCTCGCAGCGTCCGTCCTGCATGGTCATCCAGCAAGTAGCCTTCAGAGAGTCTAAAGAAACACAGTTACCACAGTTATATTTATGATGCGTAGATACCACACCGGTCTGTGTTGCTTTTAGAGCGTAAGTGATTCCGCCCTTTCCATGCCAGAAACATCAGCACCAGGAGCACCAGCAGATGTTGTATGACCGGTGAAGCATTTTTTTATACTGGATGAAAACATGGCATGGGTTTTTAAACACCTCAAGGTCACTGCTAGGTCAAGAACAGCACAGATTTAGTCAACAGCATCTCGGGGTGAGAGAAAATTTCAACAGTGATGAGAGCAGCTCATCAAGCCAGATATAATAAGAAAACACATCTGCTGAATCGTGTGGGTGAAAAGTAAATTAGTGTGAAAATTATAACATTAATCATAATTATTGAAACCACTGAATAATTATTTGTGAATTCGTGATGTCATATGTACAGTTATGGGCACATTTATTAAAAAAAAAGTAATTACATAGTATTATTCGTCTTCCAAATATGTGAATGTTTCATGTTTAATGACTGAAATGCACTCCCAGTACAGGACCTCGTAACTGGTGGGTGTTACTGAACAACATGCTGCATGTGGCTCGACTTTTCGTTGTGTGCGTGCATTGATAAACAATTACCGTAGCAAATGAGGCCAGTTGGATCGAGTTTGCTGCCCGGGGAGCATTCGCAGGAGAACGAGCCAGCGTTGTTTATGCACACGCCGTTGATGCACGGACTGCTCTCACATTCATTCAGATCTGAAATATAAAACAGGGCAGCATTACGATGTCATTAGTCCAGAAGATCGAGCTGTAGAAGCAACATTTATTCATTTAACCTAATGCCTGCACTCCCCGGATTTAGGAGGGTTTCCTCCGGGTGCTCTGGTTTCCTCCAACAACCCAAAGACATACCAAGTAAAATGGAGATAATGAATTGTCCTGAAGCACAGGGATGAAAAGGTAGTTTAAAATCTAAAACTCAAGCAGAGATTTGAAACTTGGACTAAAGATCCTAATTCAGTCTCCATGCACCCAGACCAGGGCAGTGAGTAAAAGTATCAGTTCTGAATAATATTATTTAGTAAAGTCTCACTATTAAATCATGTTTTCAGTTAAAACAGAAGGGAAAAGTGCAATTAATTATAGGTTATTATATAATAACTCCTGGCGAGGATGCACCTCCATTCTGGAGACATTCAGTCACCCTCATTATAGAAAGAAACATCAAAACATTTCATGTTATCTCTAACAATAGAAGCGCATTAAAGTAACTCGGAACATCTGGAATGTCGTATGTACTGAGTATTGAGGGGAATTTTTTGGTAAATGGTGAGGTGGCTCTGAATCACGGCTGTCTCAGACTTTGTTTTTCTTAGCCGTAGTTCTGGGAAGTGTTTCGGTGACACACTGGGTGATAAGTATCTCTAATAAATATCTCTAACAGTGTAGAGTTATTTCATTCGATTTATTTCACGTTTTTAACCCCGTATCTCGTTCTAAACTCTATACAGCTGTACTACACGCATACACAAAACCTGCTTCTCTAGATGTTCAATCTGAGAGCTTCAAAGCTTCCTGTTGATCAGTCTGTTGCTCTGAAAACCTCATTTTAACCAATCCGAGACCCAGGGGTGACAGACAGGAATATGTTTCATGCCATATCTAACTGACCATTAAGGGCCCCACAATTGCACCAAAGTTTAAACAGACAGACAGACAAACAGACAGACAAAACAGGACAGTGCGGCAGAAGATTGGAGGTTCGACTTCCATACAAATTGGGATTGAATACAAGTCGGGATCATTTCATTGTACTGAACATCTGCATGTGTGAAATGACTGTAAAGTCTGTTCTATTCTAGACAGACGGACAGAATCTTTTCTCTTACCTTCACATGAATCCTGTTCCTGTCTAAACACAAATCCAGTTGGGCAAGTACACGTGTAGCTACCCGGACTGTTCCGGCAGAGGCCGTTATCACAAATGAGTCGGTTGATTCTGCACTCGTCAACATCTGCAAAGCAAACACATGATCAGAAATCAAACGGTAACGTTATATTAAAGATAGAATGAGTTGGGTAGATCCAAGGCTTTCTGTGTCTCCCCGTGTCTGCAAGGTTTTACTCCGGGTGCTCCGGTTTGCCCCCACAGTCCAAAAAACAAACAGGTAAAGCTGATTACAGATGCAAAATTGTCCGTGATTGTGTTCGATATGACTCGTGTGATGAACGGATCTTAACCTCTGACGTCTAACTGGTGCGCAAGTAACTCATTAGCCTACATTTAGCATTATTATCATTACTTCTCTTAAGTCATCTGGAAATTCAGCAGATCCGGTGATGTTCAGGAGAAAAATGTACACAGAACAAAACATGCCGGGTTCAGAATTGATTTATTTACTACAGAACATGACAAACCTCGTCATTTTTCCCATTGAAAAATCTTGTTCGATCCGGAACACGAAATAAGATCACACAGAGAACTACTGCACCTAAACCTGAGAACATCAACCTGTTTGTATAAAATATATATTTTATATAGAGTATACTAACTGAATTCTGCAAACCTATTCATCCTGTTGGATAATCAGTGCAATCGATGGACAATCATCTATCCAATCGCTTTCAATAATTTTGGCTTGTACATTTTTTGATTATCGTTAATATATTTTAAATCATCCTCATTATTGTTTACTATTTTTAACTGCTGCCTTAGATGCCGAACTGCATTTGAGTGTTTCCCCACATACATCCGGTCCCGTTAAATGTTTCAGATTCACCTCTACACATCTGTCCACTCAGATCTGCTTCATAACCGATGTTGCAGATACAACGATAGCGACCCCACAGATTCTCACATATTCCATTGGAGCAGATATCAGGATCCAGTGCACATTCGTTTATGTCTGTGGGTGATTAAACAGTCATAAATGACGGTCGTTACATTCCGTATTATCCAAACTGTCTGCAAGCTGAGGAATACCTGCTCCGTCTGCTGAAAATCCAATCCCGCGCTGGCACAGCGCGCCGAATTCGTCTGAAAACAATAAAAAATTTAAATAAAAAAAGCAAAGCAAAATATCGTAACTGAATTCAACTTCTGTACTCTGATGCGTCACATTTCTAAGGCAGCCGTGGCCTGGTGATGGTTACAGAACTGGGTTTGTGATTGGAAGGTTTGCTGTGAGTTGACCGGGCTAACCAATAATCCACCGTGCCACCTTGGCCATCCCATTTCCATCCTGCTTCTATTCACAAGTCATAAAAAAAGTATTTTAAGGAGTACGAATATTTTAATCCTAATCCAGTCTGGCATCAAATAATGATGTCATGACCATTAACTAATTAAGAATGACTAAGTATCTTAGGAAGAACGACAATTCTGATTTATTTCGATCTCTTTCCGAATCGATGCCAGACTGACTGAAGCAGTTCTGGTGGTTTATGATAAATAGGGGTTCATTTAAAACAGGATAATTAGTTTCAGCTGCTACATGATGCTGGCTTTGCTCCTGAGTTTAGACTTTCGACTCAGACATGAGCTGCTTTACATCTGCATCGCTGGAGAAAGAGACGAGGAACAAACAAATAAAAATACTTAAAATGATTCCAAACCCTGTTAGCAAGAACTGATTAAGCTGTTCTGTAAAATGCAATAAAAAAGAAACCGTGATTTGTTAATCCTCTTCATTTAATCAGTTCAAAAGGAGGGTGGGTTTACCCCTGTGTTCCACCACCCATACTGAGGCACTCAGGTCGCTAATGCTTTCTCTTCTATTATTTCTTCTATGTTCATAACCATTTTTATTTATATAAAATATTGAATAAAACTTCAGCGCTGAATTTTTACACGTTTATTATTCCTCTGTATTGAAAACAATCTGTGCAGTGAAACACACATTTACTCACTAGGGGGCAGCAATGAACACACATTTCATTCGGTTTGGAGCCTCGCTCAAAAGCCAATGAGTCTTGACCAGTCGTCTCTCGGAATCGAATCTCGGCAACCTTCCGATCACAAGGGGAGTTGTCTAACCACCAGGCCACGGCTACCTTTCACTTTCGTTCGGACTATCGTGCACGGGCTCTTGCTAACCCCATACCTGCTAATCTTTTCTAGAGAGTAGATTCTGCCCAAATAAAAACTGACCAACAAAACGACTCCACCCAGCAAAGCCCATAATGCAGTATGTGTATGCGCTACATTTAACAAGAATTTAGGACGTACCTGAGTTCAGGACAGGACATGGCTGGCAAGGCTCACCGAAACTGTATTCTGGGTTGGCACAGCAGCATGAGGATTTGGTAACTGCTCCCTGAAATGGGTGCACACAAGCACCCTTTTTAATAGCTCCGTAGCAGGTGCTGCGCATGTGTGTATCTGATGATGGAATAAAAACAAAAGAAGATTAAAGATGATACAAGAAACAAGCTTCTTTTTGCATCATGTTACATGAGAAATGTTTAGAACTATTGTTTTGCAATTGGTTAAGTTTGTTAATCTTGTTTCAATGTGCTACCAAACCCAGATGGGGACAAATTTTTGCATGTTTTTGTATCTCCATGTAGGCCTCTACTGCGCCTATAAACACTCTAAGCTTAAATAGAATCCATCCATCTGTTTACTGTAAATTATTAAATATAGTTCTGAGCTTCCATGATATAGTGATGTAATAACTGCATTACAACCTCCCCGGTGGCGCACATTACCTGGTAAACTACACCCGATAGATTAGTTGTAGATTCGCCATGAAACATGTGACAGTCACCAGTAAAGTTGTGTTGTTGGCAGCAATACAACAATTGATAAGGATATTTTAAGAAGGTATTGTGTGTGAACTTGAGGGCAACTGAATGGCAAAACAAACCACGAACATGTGAGTACAAATAATAAAACAATCTAAGGTAATCAGATTTGTTATAATTGTCGTATTTATTATTGAGATTGTACGTCATGCTATCATCCTCAAAACATGCACTTCAACTAAAAGCTAAAAGCTTTCGCACTCTGTTCCTTCCCATCCCAGATTATGTTCAACTTGTAAACATTCACTGTATTAAATGTCTCGAAACATTCATCCGTACCCAGACACGTGCGTCCGTCCGAGCCGATGGCTAATCCCGCCACGCACTCACACTTGTATGAACCTTCAGTGTTAATGCATCGACCATTTATGCAGTTACTTGGAATCAGGCACTCGTTGATATCTGTGGAATGAACATAAAAGTTAAAATAATCATCTTCATGTATAGTAACTGTATAATAACAATAACATTTATTATCTGTTCCAGCTGATTTAATATCATGTACCTCAAATGTTTTGGCATGGGCTTGTAATAATATGAATATTACCGATTTATTAAAGATACATTCAAACATACACAAAAAGAAGTGTTAAATAATACACACCTATGCAGTAATGCCCGTTAGAGGCGAGTGTGTAACCGTGTTTGCACACACATATGAAGCTGCCATTTTCATTGATGCACATACCGTTCAGGCACATGTTTGTGATGGAACATTCATCATGATCTACAGAGAAAAACTGATTTAATAAAGTCACATTATTAAAGTATGAAATGGAGACACATATCAGGACTTACCCTTGCAGTTTCTTCCATCAGATGTGAGCTGGAAGCCTGTGTTGCAGATGCACCGGAAGCTTCCTTCTGTGTTTACACAGCGGCCGTTCCGACACAGTATTCCGTTATTCAAGCATTCGTCAGTGTCTACAGCGTAAAACATCTCAGTGTCAACACAGGACAACATTCAATATTTACGAAACAAGCTAATCACAAGATGTACCTATATATAAATAATCTTACCGTAGCAGATTTGTTTTCCTGCAGGTCTGTGATAACCTGAATGACACTTGCAGTAATATGAACCCACGGTGTTAACGCAGTCTCCATTGATGCACGGGTCAGAGTCACATTCATTTACATCTGCAATAGAACACAATGGAATAGTCTAGCTAATACTAATCTAATCAAGATCCTTTAGGTTATTGATCTCTAACTAAGGAAGCAATTCCTCACACAATAAATTTAAATACATTGAATGTTTCCGAGTTTTGATGTTGGTGTGAAAGGATTTGTATTGGTCGTGTCTGACTAGGCCTTTGTGTTACGGTCCCAGCGTCGACAGCATGCGTTACAGCTCGTTGTCTTTAATAACAGACTGGATAATTAGCTGCCAACGTGCCAGATCATTACCCAAGTACCACTAATTTCTCACTCATAACACTTTGTAGATGTTGTTTAGGTGTTTGATCTCCAAGACTTTAAGTGAGTATGAATTACCTGAGCATTCGGCATGACTGTCCAAATGATAGCCGCTGTTACACTCACAACGATGACCAGACCTCACGGGGATACAGCGGCCATTGAGACACAGGTTTGGATTCAGCAGACATTTGTTGACTGTCTGATTTAAACTAACTGGAGAACGAAAGACATTTCTTTCACTCAATTGAAGTTACGTTTAAAAAATAAACAATACTGTGTGTACAATGTCTGTTAAGCTCGAACAGATATAAAATGACCATCAGAACTTCTCAGAAGGTGAAATTTAAAAGATGATATTTACCAACCCAAGTCTAACCATCGAACCAGACTGTTAGCTTACCAACAGGTCCTTGTGGTCTCGGTCCTCTGCCGTTTTCACTAACACGAACATGAGGGATTTGGGGCAGCTGAGGTTGTGTGTGACCATTCCCATTTAATGGAAACAGCATTTGGCCATTAAGACTGGAATCATGCCCACTGGGCTGCTGAGGAAGTCTGGCTCCAACAACGCCAGGATCCACATCTGGATATTCCTCCAGTGCCGTCCCTTCAAGACACATCCTGAGGAATTCCTCTAAAAGACACAAAAGATTGATAAAACCTTGCACAAACTGGCTAAATCATGACATAAATCGTACAACCCACCCTTAAGCTCATTTATTTAGGTAAAGTTACAGCTACCACCAGCGTCCTTTAAAAATATTGTGGTATGTTTACTGAGTAGCTTACCGGATCTTCGGGTTGGGCACATCTCTGGTACCGTACCTCGAGCCCAGCAGCGACCATTATCACAACAGCACTGAACTTTAGTGAGACGCCCGAGCAGCTCCTGAGCACAGCGGCCACCTAACACCGCTGCAAAACAGGAACCTGTGTGCTGGCCTTAAACACAAATAAACACACACACTTGTATTCTAATAAGAACAGTAAGATTGCTTAA
>JAOUQU010431866.1:0-10136 GCA_028566735.1 Ammoglanis amapaensis | reverse complement strand
GGACTAAGGAAGTGAGTGACCGGATTGGAAGAGTAGTGTTAGAAGGCGGGACTATGTGAGCGAGTGACAGGAGTGGATACAGAAGGAGAGCCAGACGCCGGATTTCTGACAGCTTTTAAAAGTTGTAATCCTTTTTTTATCTTGTGTGAAGTACTTTGAATTGTTATGGAAGCTTATTCCCGCCACCTAAAATAAAAATACAGCACATATTTTTTTTTCCTCATTATTAAGTCAATTGCTATCTCATTATTATGAATAAATAAGTCATTATTTTGAGATACTAAGTCAATATATTTTTAGCCAATGAAATTTACCATTCATACAAGACAGGTAAGATGTTCTAATAATGCAGCATAAAAAATTCACAAAATAATCGTGGTATAATTTTTCGACAAGGTAGCACATACTGATAGATACGATCTAAATATAAAATATACGGTAGGATGTCTCGACAAAGTGGGAAAACTCGATAGAAGTTCTCATCATCTCATCATGACCCATAAGAATCACCGCTTCTGGGCCCACTTGCTTCAATGGGCCTCCGTCACCAGTTCCAGATCTTCACATGCTTCACATCCGGATCCGAACCTGCAGCTTCACCAACATGTTGAACCAGTGTTTGCTGGTAAGAGTTATTTTGTGTTCTCAGCCAAGCACAAAGGTCAACTTTCATCTCAAGTGTATCTACGGTGGGTGAAGAATAAACTCTCTGTGAGCTAGTAAAAGTTCTTTTTAAATGTAGATAGTCCACAGTAAAATGGCGTAACACTGAGTTTGTTTTTAAGTGAGAGATTTTATTTAGAGAAAACATTTGAAAGGAAGAATAACAGGTTTCCCATGAATAACAAGTAACAACAATAATATAATCTCTCCCAGGTGTTTGTGTAAGAATTGATGTCAGAATCGGGAAGGCAAGCTGTAGATAAATATTTAGACAAGCAAATAAATCTAAGCCGATCAATGTTGACAGAAATATGTGACGAGAGTCATAACCATATAGGTAATAAAGAATCCAACATCTATAACATCATAATTACAAACAAAATCATTAGTAAACAAGTTGTAGTGAGACTATTAACATATGAAAGAATAAAAACCAAAAACAATGTAAAGCAGAGCCATGAATGTTACATAAATGGTAGTCATAAATCAGATCACTCAATTGAGTTAAGAAACATTACCATAAGTATTGGTAACCCAGGGTTAATAATGATGTATAAACAAATAATAATGTGATTCCAAAAAGATGATTGTAATGATGGTTTAGTACAAAAGTGGCATCTTGGAACAACAAAGTGTTTGATTAGCAAGATTAATCCGTATTTAAGGTCTTTTCCATCACAGCAACAAGCCTGAAATCCAGAGTGTCAGAGTAAAGGATTGTGTCAGTATTAGGAAGTGTTATGGTATGTAGTGACAGAACTAGGGTCTATCATGTTATGTAGTGTCAGTATTAAGCTTTATTATGGTATGTAGTGTGTTGGTGCTGTTTTCAAAGGTCATTTACATTTCTGTGATGCAGCATTAATACAGAAAAGTACATTGAGATTTTCATGCTTTTATCATCTTATCTCCACTCCAACTGTCACCAGTTTTTTCATGAATCCTGAACTCATTTATTCACCAGAGTAAATCTTCTTCTCATCTCAGTCTTCATCACAAATAAAATGGTGGCAGCCTGTAAGTACAATAAACATTAGAAATATCCTGAACTAGTCTGGATTTTATGATCATGTGTAGATCAATTATTTATCCCTGGAAAGTTTGATAAGCAAAATTCTTTATATGCTTTATCCTTCTTATATTTAAACTATATTGTTTGTAACCACTGATGTGCTAACACTGTTCGGTGAGGCAGAAATCTGGTCTCTTGGTGTACATTTTCAGAGACTGGACTGGATGAAGAGCTTCAATTTATGTCTAGTTATGACTAATTATTCAAGATAATTTTGTTAAATTTGTTTGGTAAATCTCCTCTAATCCTGTTGGATGGACCCCTGCTGAGACTTGTCTGGATCCTCCAAGGTTTCTTCCAGTATTTTTCTCTGCAAGTTTTTCATTGCGACAGTCACCCTAGGTTTGCTTAACTTTTCTTCTTTTTTAAAGTTTTTTATCATTGGTCTGGAGATCATTAACTCAACAAAGCTGCTTTGTGACAATGACTATTGTAAAAAAAATGCTATACAAATAAAACGGACTTGACTATTTTCTGAATTTCTTTTTCAATAAGGGGTCCCCAATTTTTTTGATTTTTATTATTTATCTTCTCAAAGGCACGGGTCAGTGAGTAGTAGTTGTTGTTATTATTATAACTAGGTCTGTTTAAATTCAGCATTTTCCTGTTTATATGGTCAGATAACCCTGTAATGTTTTATGTTCTCTTTTCTATTCAGTAACTGTGTGGTACTTTTGAATCTCATTTGGACTTCTGTTCTTATGTTATTTGTTTCTTTTGAGTTTGAGTTTTTCCACTGTTGTTTGTCTTTTTATTAATTATTCTCTAATTATTAGTCTCCTTCAATCCTAGAGTTCCATCTACACACAGGATTCCCAGAGCTGCCCACATTACCAAAAGCTGGATCACCTCTTGCACCACTTCCCATTGAGGTGTTCTGTCCCTGACCTGTTCCTGTTTTGCACACTTCATCAGCTCCCCATTGCAATGATCCATTCCTATCTCACCTGCTATAATCAGCTTGTATAGCCGCACCTGGAACTTGAACTAGACCTGTATCCCATTCCAGCACAACCTTCAATAAACCTTGTTATGTTCATCCTTATGCTTGTGTTCTATGTGGTGTTCGATTTGGGCTTTATACAAAACCACATTTCCAAACACCCAAACAAATTTGTTGCACTAGCACCATTTCAGGGTGCTTATTGAGGAACTCTGTAATACTGTCAGTAATTTAACGCAACATAAAAACTAGATTCCTGTCATACAAAAACAAGGGAAATGTAGAAACAGAAATCTACACAAAGTGTAATGCTTTCTGTAATCCAACTGTAGCCCAGTGAAGTGCAGAGGGAATGAAAGGCATGTTGTTTTAAGACACCACTTCTTTATAGCCACTGAGCGTCATGACACAGCGAGAAAAAGAAAAAAAAAAGATGTGCATGGCCAGGCTAAGTTGTGGTAACATCAGTTACAGGAGTTGAATATACTGGGGTAAATAGTCTTTTCCTAACTGTGTTCTGAATTTAGTAAACATAAGCACTCAGAGGTGTGTATTTTTCATATTTTAGTTGTAGATGGTGTCTATTGAAGGATTGTTAAGCGGTGTGAATACCGGAGTCTCTCCATGCGGCCTGGTGAGTTTAAAACTCTGTTAAAAGTTAATGCATGAATGCTAAAGTGGTGTTTCTTTATTTAGTGTACTTAGAAAACAGAGTTTATTAATTTTGCTATAAGCATGTAACTGTATTATACGCCTCTGTTTCAAGGGAATCATACATGTGAAGTGATTGTGTCATGTGTTGGGTAGGAGCTGTCAAATAGCATGTAAGTGTTTTGATGCATATGTATATGTTTATTTTGTTATTTGTTAAAATGTAGAAACTGGGAGGTCTGTGGCTTATCGTGTTTTTTTTTTTTTTTGTCTAAACAGTAGCCACTACCGTATTTGTGTTATCTTTATTGTATTGGTATTTACTGTGACATATTTGTACTTTGTTTATTGGATTTGCTTTATTGTCATTTGAAACCATTTGATAACTGGTTTAAATCAAAGGGAAGCTATTTTTTTTATTTTTAATTTGTAGATTGCACCTCATTATATGCCAAGAAAAAAAGCAAAAGACAGTCTTGTCTTGTCTTGTTGAGCTGGCACGGTATTTAGGGGCCACACAACTATTGATTAAAATAACTTCACAACTTAAATATGTATTATTTATTATTATTTATATTTATTAAATATATATATATTTTTTTTTCTTGATTTTTTAAACTTTGTGTTTGATTAAAACATTAATTCGATACAGGATGTGGATGTGAATTCTTAGAGCAGGTTTATTATTGGATCTTTTAATTCTGGCAGCTACAAGAAGCTGGAGAATAGAGCAGCAGTAGGGATGATGTGAAATTGTGTAGATGAATAATCATGAATGGAAGGCCATTTTAAATTAGATAAAGAGATCTGATGATGAACAAAGAGATTTAACACTGACCAACTCCTTCACATGTATTATAGTTCAGGTTTTTGCTTAATGACACATTCATGCTAGAACAGAAAAGTAGCAGATCATGTATGAATCTCAGTGAGATGATTTTACCCCTTAATCTCCAGTTTACAGAGAGGATTCTCCAGTACAGCAGAAAAAAACATCACTCCTGAATCTCCTAGATTATTATTAGACATATCCAGTTCTCTCAGGTGTGATAGGTTTAATCTTAAAGCTGAAGCCAGAGCAGAACAACCTTCATCTTATACACCACAATTACACAACCTGCAGAGAGAACAATGATACACTCTTCATGGCCTCGGTTTCTTCATTCATTCATAAGAAATCCTTTATTTTACTTTCACAACACAAAATGAAGTTCAACAAAGTTCAATTTAGAGCATGTACACCTGAGATATAAAAATATGTGTGTGTGTTTCTGGAAATAACTCACTTAACATTGTTACATCCGCATGATTTGTGTAAATGTAATTTTGCTAAATTTAGATAATTTCAATAAATCACATGACCGCGTCCACTCTACCAATGAGAACATCTTCATGCACATCTGGATAAATTAGTTTATAAATAAAACCAGAATGGTAAAGTAAAAAAAAAATAATTTGTCTTGAGAAAGCTGTAAAAAACTTTACAAAAAAACAACTGCTTATTAGCATAATTCTGCTAACTATGCTAATGATACTAACAATGTCAATCATGCTAACTATGCTAATAAGTCTAATAATGCTAACAAGGTAAATCATGCTACCAATTATATTTATGCCAACATCTCTATCAAAAAATTAACCTGTAGAACTGTTTGAAATTCATGACAATGGCTGATTACATTTTATGAATGGATTCCAATAGGGAAAAAAATGCATAAAAAGGCACGTGGCACAAAAACAGTGGTGGTCCTGCAGTGGTTTCGGGGTTTAATGACAAAAAGCTGTGGAAGAAGCAGTTTTACATTTTAAGGGAATAAAAAGAAGAAAACAATGAAGTACAGCAAGTTGGATGTTTCATTTTAAATAAACACACTGATATGGGATCAGTTCTTACCTCAGTACCTTCAGTTTACAGAGAGGATTCTCCAGTACAGCAGAGAGAAACTTCACTCCTGAATCTCCTAGTTTATTACTAGACAGATTCAGTTCTCTCAGGTGTGAGGGGTTTGATCTCAGAACTGAAGCCAGAGCAGAACAACCTTCATCTGATACACCACAATTATCCAACCTGTAGAAAGAACAGTGATACACTTTTCACTCTCTCAGTTCAACAATCTCCCCCTCTCTCTATCACTCAGACACACAGAGAGAGAGAGACAGTTCATAATAAATGCTTCATTTTGCTTCTAATTCATCACAATGCAAAGCTCAATTTAAAACACAAAACTAATGCATTCATTTAATGCTGATACAGAGAACAATAACATTACAGTTCTAACAATTTCATCGCAAAAATAAACTGAAAATGAAATAAAAATAAATACAATTTTAAAAACCACAAACACAACAACTACTTAGTTACTTCAAAACAAGATGTTATCACTTTAACAAATCACCATAAACCATGTAATACACAAAACAAATAAAAATCTCAAAATAATTACATCATATAGACCTTATTTTCCTTATCGAACTTAATAAACATACAATAAGTTTTGTTTGAAAAGTCATTTTACATCCTACAAGTAAGAATATTAAAGCATTTAGGATTTGGAACGAGTGTTAGATGACTTATTAAGCAGCCTTTTTATACAGTAAAAGAGAATTTGAAACAGTTTCACGGCATCTCGTCTCTCCTCTTCTCTGGTACATGTAATGCATCTCACATTCTCATTCATCTCACATTCTCTCAGTTATTCGTAGGCAGAGGTTGTACGAATAGCTTTTATTGATATATTAATAAAAACACAACATAGGTTTTAAGAACTGGTGGAGTGTATAAGAAAAGTAGGTTTTCGTCTTAATATTTGTTATCATGCTTTTTTGCTTTGCTATGATATGACGTTTTATTAATGACAATGATGTACTTTTAAGGTGACCGATATTACGTCAAAAATTATTTGGCGGGTTGACGCATGCGTAGTGGAGAATGACTGCTTCCGGAGTGACGTCAAGCTGCACATGTTTGGAGAACAGTCGCCTTGTTTCTTGGATGTAATACAGAATAATATCTGTTTATAGCAGTTAGGATAACCTAAGAACTCCTCAAGATAGCGTCTGGCTGTCTGTGAGCTAGGACCCTACTGATCGGCTACCTGGACGAGATTTTTGGTATTTTCGGTTTGAGGTACTACGTGAGTGGAATTTATTACTTCTGTTTCCAGGGATTTGGGGGCTCTGATGTCACAAATTGAACCTTGCCAAATCATTCAATTTGCTCTGTAACTGTGCTTAGTGGGTCAACAATTGTGGTTGTTTTACTGAGATTTAAGTGAGTTTCTGTTTGTTTTGTTTTCAGTTCGAGTTCTATTTTTACTAAAAGTCTCTTTGATCGCATGTGCTCAAGTCCTGTTTTTTATTCTGTGGTGAGATTCTAAGTTAGTATATTGCTGCCTGACTCACAAAGTTTAGTTTCTGTATGTAATGTAAAACATCAGACCATTATTTTCACTCTTTCTGTTTCACATCCAGCAGTGTAATAAACGCTTGAAATAATGAAGTTACAGCTGAAGTTTTTCTTTTTCTTTTATTTTTAGCTCCAAACCGCCCCCTAGTGTGTGTGGTAGTTTTGTAAACGTTTGTCCTGCATGGATTGTAACAATGAGCACAAACTGGTTAAGCATCTCAGTTGACTAGTTTAGTTCTTGACCTGCAGTGTATATTTAAATTTGATGTTTATATGTTGAATTATGATACAGTTCTACTTTAAATACTGTAAAGTAGAATTATAATACAGTTCTACCATGAATGGATGGTAATTTGACCACTTTTTACTGCATTGACAGAAAAAAAGTATCTATGTATATACACATGATTATACAATATATTATTTTATGCATACCAGTAAGATAATAAATGCATTATAATTTCAAATGTAATAATATAAATGTAGCTATAAATTTAGCTTTTCCGTGTAAAAACAATTGTAGACAAACACTTAGAAGCAGGCGGTTTTAAAGCAGCCAACCCAAAAGCAATTTTGTTCTAATAATGATGTAAAAACTAAATAATAATGTGATTCCACAGAGGTGATTGTAGTCATGTAATCAAAAGCAGCATCCTGGAAAGGCTAATTTTTGATTAGCAAGATTAAGCAATATTTTAATTTTTTCCATCATATGAAAAAGTGTAAAAACCAAAGACATTTCACTATTTGCTGCATTTGGCCATGCCATCGCCTCTAGTTTTCTCACGTGCCTGATCCTTTTATACATCTTACCAGTCCAACCATTGAATAAATCCTTTGTTAACCTTAAGTCATGTCTGGGTCATCCTGTAAGGGTTCAGTCGGGTTCTAACAAACCGCGTTCCTAACAGTCATGTCATAGGACTGTGTTAATACCAGGGTGTTTCATACTATGTAGTTTATCGATGCTGTTTGTGAAGGTTATTTACATTTTACATGTTAATATATGTTAATATAAAAAAGTACATCAAGATTTTAGAGCAACATTTCCTGGCTTCATAATCCATCTTATCTGAAATCTTTGAACATTTGTTCTTCACACCAACAGTCCAGAGTAAATGTTCTTCTTATCCCAGTCTTCATCAAAAAGATGGTCTCAGCCTGTAATTACAATTAATACTTTAATTATCATGAATCATCAATCATCACTTACATTTCCCTCTCATATTTATACAATATATTTAAATGAGCAATTGCTAAATAAATTATAATGATTTTTTTTATTAAGGCACAGGTCCCCAATTATCATTTTGAAAATTATCTTTCAATTATCTCTGAAAGGCAAGGGTCAGTGAGTTGTAATTTTAATAATCATTGCTGGGCATGATTTATGATTGACATCTATTGTGTCGACAATGAAAGCAGCTGGATGTCGGATGTGTTCAAAAACCTATGGAGCTCTACATCTACATTATAAAGCATCTTCAAATACAATGTGGTACAAACTTCTGTCACAAAAAATGGCAGAAAATGGAGGACAATTTTTTTAATAAATAAGTATTAAGGTTTAATTTGTATAAATGTGTAAAAGTGTATTTACAGTTGTGCTTAATTGTTTACATAACCTCATTCATTCATTCCCAATTGTGCTTAAACGTTTACATAACCTCATTCATTCAGTCCCTTATCTTTCATATTCTCTGAAAAACATTCTGTAGGGTGTAATTGTAGGCTTCTGTTTATATATTTAACATGCTAGCACACTGCTAACTGTGTTCCCCTTTGTAAATGACCCCTCATGTAGTAATAACCCACAGAAAAGTTGTTGCACCAGCACAATGTCTGTCACTAGGGCTGCTTACCCTGTAATACGGTAAACATTCTGAGGCAACACAAAACCTAAATTGCAGTCATTCATGAACATTGGAAAAGTAAAACCCACACACAACTGTAATGCTTTCTTTAAACCTGATTATGACAAATATAATGTATTTTTTTCTCGTTTTATCTTTTCCCAGTTGCTTTTAATTTACTCTTATTTTCTTAGTTCCTTGCTGCTGGTTTTTCTGAAAATGTCAAAACACTGACCAGCTCCACGGTATATATTATAGTAAAGTTTTTTGCTTAATGACATTTATGCAAGAGCAGAAAAGTAGCATCATCATGTGTAAATCTCAGAGAGACGATCTTACTTCGGTTTCTTCAGTTTACAGAGAGGATTCTCGCGTACTGCAGAGAGAAGCTTCACTCCTGAATCTCCTAGATAATTATTAGACAGATTCAGTTCTCTCAGGTGTGAGGGGTTTGATCTCAGAGCTGAAGCCAGAGCAGAGCAACCTTCATCTGTTACACCACAGTATTCTAACCTGCAGAAAGAACAATGATACACTCTTCATTCTCTCATTTCAACACACACAGTTCATTTATTTGTGTGTGTGTGTGTGTGTGTGTGTGTGTGTGTGTGTGTGTGTGTGTGTGTGTGTGTGTGTGTGTGATTACTGGTAGTGATGCACCAATACAATGCTTTTTATACCAAGTATGAGTACATGATTGTGGGTTCTTGTAGATATTGAACACAAATACAATATCACTACAGTTCTAACAATGACAATCACAATAAATAAACTAAAAGTTGAACAAAAATAAATAAAATGCTTAATAACACTAACACAATTCAAACCTATAGATGTTTACAATCCAACTAAGCTAATACATTTCTTAAAATGCTAAATCAATTACATCTAAACCTTATTTTGCTTATTTAACTTATTAAACACAACCATACTGTTACACGGTCAAATAATGCTGCTGAACCAGGTGCCAGGACTCAAGATGGCGGGCGTTACGGATTGCCTCGTTCCTCAGCAAGACGTACGGTGCGGCGCAATTTGCGCTCATCAGCGTCAGCTGTTCGGTGAGTATTTAAAGGGCAGCTTCCGGGCACCTGATGCAGCAGCGTTATATCACTATTTTGGTAGGTCACGCGTGTTTTATTATTCAGTGCAGCCACGGTTTTTCTACCTGTTGGCCGAGCTTCTCTCCCTCTCTTAGGCGGACGTGATTCCGGACCGGTACCGATCGTCAAGGGCAAGCGGTCTCCCCTGGCGCACATAAAAGCCGAAGGGGCCCGGTACTGCAAGGTACTCAGAGGTAATTTTAGCTGTGAACCTAGGGAAAGTCCACAGCCAGCTGGTCTCGACCCTCGTGTCGGTTTTCTGTTTGTTTTTCTTTTAGTTAGCTCCGCGATCCGTCCGGTTCCCTTATAAGAAGAATGCAGCCACCACACTGCCCCTAGAGGTGGATTCTCTGGTTAGGATTCAGACGGCGGAGTGGCGCACGTTGGTGCGAGGCTGGTTCGACGTCGTGTCAGTCACTCGCCGGGCTGAATTGGCCTTAGGGCC